>DF239197.1:259064-272199 GCA_000507305.1 Breviolum minutum Mf 1.05b.01 | reverse complement strand
TGTCAGAAAGAATGTCAAAAGATATGTCAGAAAGAACGTCAGAAGATTGCTTCCAGTCAGTCTGCGAAGTTGAGAGTAACGGAACACATTTCAGGAGATGAGTTGTATGTCTACCCTCACCTGACCCGATCAGGCTGACATAAGTCCGATGGATGCGGCAGCCTGTCTGAGTAGTTCAAGAAAGGAACATCGTGACCAAAGCCCATCTCACTAGTATCACTAAGCCAAGGAAACCTGAAATCAATGTTCTCAAATTCTCCATTCTTCCCATCATATTCTCAATGACAACCCTCACCTGACAACCTCCACCCAACATGTCATGGTGGGGATCACTCGAAGTAAAGTAATTGATATGTCTCTTTTTTCAAGAAAACCAGAGTCTCAGATTATTTCTGTGATTCATGTGATTCTTTAACATGTTCATTGAAGGTCAAGTATCATCCACGCCATGCCATCCAGCTGCCCACTTTACATCCTTCAGTGGGACATTCCACTCGTGGCTGGCAGCTTCGTTGCTGCACTGCATCACCCATGGAGCCCTGGCAGTTTCCACTCATCGTGCGCACGCGATGTTGCTGTCCCTGGCAGGTCGCCGAACCTGAAGTTCATGGATAGTTACACCTCCTCTTGGATGATTGGGAAACAATTTCCCACTTGGATTTGAGTGCCATGGATTGCCATGTTCGCTGTTTGGGTTGTATTTCTTTGTCTTTGGTGGCGGAGTGTTGAAGTAAGATCTCTTACTTTCCTTTGCTGTTTGTTGTAATTCAAAACTACAAATTGTAGGGGTGGCAGAAATGCAATGGAGGGACGATCATTGGGAATACATATTCGGCATCATTTCCAAATACAGCTCATAGACTAATATTACTGCCGTACCTCATGGCAAACCTCCCCAGCTGGTGGGACTGCAGAAATATCTCTCTTGAGGTACACAGCGAGATCAATCTAAAATCGAGAAAAAGAGATGATGACACACTAAAAACTTCCCCTCCATCTCACAAACCCCCGGAATAAGTTTTTGTTATTATTCCATGACCCATAAACATCAAAATGACAAGAATCCAAATGGATGTTTCCGAAAATAGGGGTACCACCCAAAAAAAAATAAGAGGGTTTCCCATTATAAACCCTACATTTCGGGGTATCCCAATTCTTGGAAACAGCCAAATCAACTTGGACGAGTGACAAGAAGACCAGGAACTCCAATCACCAGAGATTTGACACGTGGCTGTACTCTGAAGCATGACATGCTGATAGCTGATAGCAGCCAGAAAGATTAGTGCAGAACCCAATGCGAAAAAGCCAACTCCACGGAAAATAGCCACCTGAAAACTTCACCAAGAATTTCTACCACAAAAATGGAGGAATCCTGAACCTGAAAGCCGGAAGTTTTTGGGTCCGTGGGTTTTTGAATGACATAAGCCGTATACATACAGCTTATGTAGGTGAGGATTCCTCCATTTTAGGTACCCGAAATGTTTGGTGACAATAGCAGGAAGATGTACATGGCAAAGAATGTGCATGAACTTCTGAATAACTATCATCAAAAAAATACGAGGCCGGGCTTGGCCACCAAAGAATTTGGATGGGAAAAAAAGGATACAAATTTATACGGATTCTGTTTTACTAATTTCAGAATGGAAACAATGTTGAAAGTCCAAGTTCGTGGTTGCACATGACCATTCCCCCATGTAATCCGCATGTTTTTTTACCTTCGCGCCTGTTCATCACTAAGCCAAGATCCTTTCTCTTCGAGGTCGGCAGATTCGGGGTGGGCACCGAGGATGTCTAACAATGGCTCACTCTCCGAGATGGAGCTTTCCTGAGATGGAACTGATCCAGAAATGTAGTCGAAGAGTGAGCCAAACCGAGTGGGAAAACATGAATTTCGGTTGTGACCTGTTGGCAGATTGTGATATGAAGTGGGGTATCCAAATCTTTGACGGGTTTGCAGAGTCAGAGTGTAGAAGGGACATCAATGGAGAACTTGTTAAAATAAGTTTTGGCTGATCATCATCTTGAGCAGTATACCCACTCTAGAGATCAAATACACAAGAAGTAAGACTCCTGAGATCATCATATTCCACAAGCCTGGGGCTGGGAAATACCTCTGAGCAAAAATACCACCCGACCACCTGACGCAACAAACATTCAAGCATCAGCATAAATGACAAAGAAAACAAACATGCACATGCGGTTTCCCTATCATGTTCATGATTCAAATCATCATGTCATTCATTGCACTTGCTACAGTTGGGATGCCACGCATTCAATATCAATCTCATATCTGTATGAGAGTGGTACTTTTGGATAGCTTTACCTAACATGCCTACAGTTTTACATGCATGACTTGGTGGGTGCGTGGGCCTCTTTGTATGTGAGGAGGCCACGCTATCCCAGTGACTATTTATAAATCATAAAAACTATATATAAAACATGACCATGCACTATCTATGATAGAAATAACTTCATCTCAGTGTCAGAAAGCATGTCGAGATGATCAAAGTCATTGGCTTTTGCTTTTCCTCGGCCGTTGAGTCGGTGCAATCACGATCAAATGGTTACCCTCCCTGAAACTAACATTTTCGTCCCTGAAAATGGATGGTTGGAATACTAGTTTCTTTTTGGGATGGCCTATTTTCAGGGGCTATGTTAGTTTTAGGGGGGGTAAACCTAAACACGATCGGATCACCAACGATCGGAGCTGTGTTTGTTTTTGCCACCAACCTTTTTGGGCTGTCAAACATGTCCACCAGTTTTAAAAGGCCACCCCAAACTGGATTTTCTGGATACCTTTGATTGGCTTTACTGGCTCTTCCGAATCGGAAAAAATCAACTCAAATATCAATAAATATATTGAGCCGAGAAAAAGAAAAGAAGAAAAAAACAGCAACCTCTCACTCAAACATTTTGCCGAAACAACTGTTGTTTCTTGGTCGGCCAAAAAAGGTGCCCAGCTTCCCATTTCAACATCGAAAGGTAACGGCGCATCCAGGTCAAATGGTGGCTCCTCATGAGTTGGTTGATGTGTCATAGGAATTACTCCCCAAACACACCATGTTCTTTATTGTTGAATTTAGGACAGGGATTATATTTGCAACCAGGAACAGTGGCAAATAAAGGTTTAGGTTGGGATTCCCTACTAAAGATGTATTAAGCCACCAGGTGTTGACTGTTACTGGGTGGGGGGGAGGTCCAAATTAGGACCACCAAAAGATGGATTGAGTTTTACTTGAGATTAGATAGGTTATTAACTTCTAGATAGTTCTGAACAATGTCCGGCCTCCTTTCTTGTTGGTATATAGTTAAAGTTAAGGTAGCTGGAACATGATCAGTTCCTTGCTTTCAACACAACCCGATCAAGTTTTTTGTTTACAGTAATTTTTGTTTTCAACACAAAATGATGTTTGGATAGCCTAAGCATCAGAAAAAGGGGAGCATTACTACAAAATGCTCATTCTTGCTTTCAAAATCTCTAAGGAAACAAAATGCTCATTCTTACTTTCCGTCCTGCAAAGTGGAAATTCAGGTGGCCATAAGCCATGGATATTTTGGTGCTAACAATTTGGGTCCCGCCTAAATACTGAAACAGTGGATATTTGAAGGTTAAAAACGAATTTCATTCATGACGAAGAATAAATTATTTACCCTCTATCAACCAGGGTTTTAGCAACCCGCAATCAATCATTGCAGAAACTCTTCAAATATCTACACAAATTGCTACGATGTCCTCAACCAGAATTCATGGCATCTTTTGAGGGGCCCCATCCATTACTAGTCATCACCTTTTTGGAAGGAATTCCCAACCGGCGGTTTTGGTCGCGGTGAAACTTGCCCAGCCAAATATAACAATCAAGCTTCATCCTACCATGACTTGTTGCCCTGAGTCGGAAACACCGAAAGATGGTTTCATCATAGCCATCGTTACCCAAAACAATTCTTGGTGAAATATACCATCGAAAATTCACGGCTACGAGGCTACGAACCTAAAAAACACCCAATTGATATCAACTTGCACGAGATCAGTGCTTTTGACAACAACAAGTGTGCACAAAGGGCTTGACATCCATCAATCATTAGAAGTGTGCACAACGATGGGGTTCCATGAATTGGCACAAATCTTCTATGAAACCGACTTTCAAGATTAAAACTATACCAAACCATAGGGTCAGAACAGTTCGGGAAACTCCTTTAATTAGGCCCCAAACCGTGGAATATGTGGATATAGTGATGCCACATTAAATCCCGTAGTAAGACTCTCGCAATCTACTTTATGCAATGCAAAGCGTCGGGTTCACTCTTGTTGGCTTCTTTGGCTGGAAACACAAATAACCGATTTGCAAAATAAGAACACATGTTGACAATGGTTCTGGCAGAACCCAATTTCCATCAATTTCCAAGAGTCAGTTTGTGCGCATTTGCTTTTGGAACTGGATTCTCGTAGAGACAAAACCTTTGGAATTTCTACTGCAATTGCCAGGACCCAGTTCAGAAAATGTTTCTAGCAGAAAAATTGAGAGGTTGACTTTTGGCCTTTAGTTTAGCTGCAGGTTGGATCGTGCCATCTTGCCAAGTAGTCTTCCAAGCTTGATGTTTAATCAAAATTTGAATGATAACGTGGAGAAATTCATTTGCCAGGAAACCCCCAAACCTTTTGGTCAGCAAACCCCCGAGTTTCAATTTTGCTTGGCTACCAACCAAATTTTTGATTTTGTTTGGTGGCCAACCACAATTTTTGAAATTCGNGGTGGCCAACCAATTTTTTGAAATTGGTCGGTGAGCAACCATTTTGAAAATTTGGTCCGTGGCCAACCATAATTTTTGAAATTGGTTTGCGAATTTTTTGCCAAAGTATTTTTCTCGAAAAAAGATGATTCTGCCAAAACCATATTGGCCAATTTGAGTTTGAATATCGTGAGAATATCGTGGAAATTTGTGTCCATTCAGGAAACATAGATGGCCAATTAATCATGGTCAAATTATAGCGACGTCGCACGACCTCCCCCCGAAAGGTAGCAAAGGAAGAGAATAGCTTATTTCAGGGAAATCCAGGTTGGTGAATAATATTATATAGCCGATTAATTTGATTCTATGGTCCCGATTAGCTTCATTAAAAATGTTTTAAGTCTTCGGCTCTGCAATGTGCATAGACATAGGCTTGACACTACACACCCGACCCACCCGACGTGCCCGACGAACCCGACGAACCCGACGAGCCGGACGAACCCGACAAACCCGACGAACCCGACAAACCCGACGGGGAGTTTACTACATACATATATATGTATTATATTGTATACTATTTATACTGGATATGTTTGTAAAGAGTATAGAGACAAGAACGAGTTGTAAATTACAAACAAATCAAAATCATACTGGCAGCACATCATCCTGCCAAAAACATGCTTAGCTACAGGGGACTGACCTGCGCACACTTATTTTTCCTTATTTTTTCTGAACCTGCAAAATTCCAACTCACGCAAGTTGATACCAATTGAAAAGGAAAATCATCTTCCATCCACCTCCAATTTTTTGGGTTCAAAATCTTACACCCCTAAAGTTTAACAGCGAGTTTACCCCTGAAAAATGGTAGTTGGAAGACTTTCCTATTGGGTTTCGGTAACTTTTCAATGGAAAACTCGCTGTTAAAGTTCAGGGGGGTAACTTTCCAGGGAAAGTATACAAACCTTACCCTTTCCCCCAAAATCATGGTGCAGTGGAAAATGGGTGTACCTCCAATATTAGTTTCCTTTCAGGGTAATTTCCACTTCCATGATTATGGGAGACAGGGTATAGGGCGTATCACCTAAGTTTCTGCCGAATCTCCTCCTTCCCTTTCTCGCCACTTGGGCGCAGTGTTTCTTTCGTCGCATCTCCCCTGCCGATGTGTTCTTGTAGGTTGGCACCCTTTGTGAAAGGGATAAAAATGAGATGTGAGATTTATAGAATAAGGTGAATCAATCGGAAAAGAAAATTAGTACATCAGTATCATATGTAGTGATATAATCTTAAATATATATCATACTATATATATAAACAATCATAATCACATTTTGACATACCTTTCAGGATGATGTGCCTATAAGAATCTCCTATACGTTGAAGAAATCCTGGTGGCTCCCTCCTGCAAGGATCACTGTTGGTTCAGTGGCGAATGGTAGAAATTTGCAACTAACAAATACCCTCTAGGGAACGGATACATCTCCGTTCCTTTGGAAAAGGAACATCATCGACTCAATAGTGTTTTGGAAAAGAATATGTTAGTTCCCATGAGGGCATGTGTCTGCTTTGAGTCTTTGAGATCTCTTCAAGACCAAAAAAGTAGCCAGTACTGTACTGTAACCCTTCATAAGGAGGATCTAATTCATCACACAGGCCTGTCATGTAGATCATCTGAGTCCGAAAGTGTAGCATCACTTTGCAGAAACTCCTCTGAAGCCACATCACCCTCAGGACTCACCATGGAGCTCCACTACAAGCATTTCGGACACCGAATCAACCAGCAGAAGGATAGCATGCTGGTTGGATGTAAGGATGTCTATGGCAAGAAATGGACAACCAGCAAGGGAAGGCTTCTGTGACAGCAGTACCCCTAGTGATGCTACAAGACTATCCTGGTCCCTTTCAAGAGAATGCATGGACCAAATGGTGCCAAATCAACTCCCCATCTCCAAAAAAAAGTTGCTTGAGAAAATCCAGCTAAAGCCATCAGGGCCGCACCAAAATACATGTTCAAAGAAACATGGGCTGCTTTGCACCACACCACAGTGCTCTGGTTATGTATGACAGTGTTCGTTACTCGACAAAATTCCTCCTGACTTCGTCCCTGGCCTGCGCTTGCGGTGCTGTGCCTCATCCGGAGTATCGCTAGCAGTATCATTAGTATCTGGTTCTGCTGCGCCTAATGGAAGGATCTTAAGCACTGAATATCCTCACCAAATACAGGAAAAAACAAGTTTTGATTGGGGCACAGGTTTTTTCCAAACTCTTCGGCTTATGTAAAGGTTTGGCAAAGCTTTCAAAGTTTGATTGGGGACAGGTGGGAAAAGCCAGCCTTCAAACAACACCTTCTGGGTGGTGACAAACTTGCTCATTATCTAAGGCTGGCATCTAGTCATTTAGGACTTTGTTTTAAAAAAACTGGTGTACATATTGCACACACCCTGCTACTCCAAAGGAATCTGAAAATCAATCCCTGCATCCGATTCAACAAAAAACAAAAACCATCTGAACCACAATTTTTGGATTCTACCAGCAAGATCAAGCTGCTGTGGGTTCTTGATCTATCTATCTCTAAAGTTGACAACTTTTAGCTGACAGAATCTTGTTTGCAGAAATCTCAGGCGTGGAAGCTCATCTGGAGTCCAATGACTTCAATATCTTTTTTTTGCAAAGATGCTTTTACATACAATCCTGAAGATTTTTCAAGATCCAAGATCTATCAAGAAATATTGCTTGAAGATGATTTAAGACAAGGTTTCTTCATCAAACGCCGGCGATTTTCTGGGCTTCCTTGCCACCCTCTCTGGTCTTGGTAGGCTCCGATTTCCTTGGAAAATCATTGTGGACTGATTATGGTGGAACAAAGGAACAGAGGAAGAGAATGCGGAAACATATATCTACAGTTGTATATGTATAGTTGGCTGTGACTACGGTATGCAATTCATTTTCTGTACCATTACTTACCATTATGATACAATTGCACTATATATCTACAATACATACAATCAAAGAAAATAAATGAAAATAAACACATAACAATACATAACATCACAAAACCATATCACAGATTGGTATACAATCTTTCTCTCTCTCTCTCTCTGGCGCCATCTGTCGTGGTAGGGAGGAGCTTGCCATGACCATATGCTGCATATGCTACCCGGTATTTCTAGAAGTTGACCCGTCTGCAGGGTGACAATGCCAGACTCCCAGACTTATCAGAAATGAATTCGCAAGACATCCGTGCTCAACATCTGCATTGCAGCTTCTACAATCGCTTTTCATGAAATGCCGACGCAGTTTTGGACCATAGACTGATGGATGACCATACAAATTCATGGCCGAAATCCTATATATGATTTTTCTATATTTTTCTTGAGTTGTACAGGACTTCAAGTCATCACCAGCAAAGGTCGGGTGCCGGACGCTCCAGACTCCGGAACCTGATTTGTGTGTTGCTGAGTTCGGCCAAACAAAACAAATCTTGATTCATTTACATATCCTTCCGAACATATCAGAAAAACCAACCTGGTTTTTCAGCACGTGTTTGTTTCATCTTTTTCAACAACGGCTGAGAAATTGGGAAGCTCTCAACAAATCAACTTCAAGCATTTCGGACACTGAATCAACCAGCAGAAGGATAGCTTGCGAAGGATGTAAGGATGTCTAATAATGAGTACGGCAAGAGCTGGGCGACCAGCAAGGTAAGGCTTCTGTGACCCGCAGTTACCCCTGGTGGTGCTACAAGACTATCCTGGTCATCCTAGTCCCTTTCTAGAAAACAAATGGATCAAATGACCAAATCAAAGTCCGATATGTCCGATTTGCGAAAGAATGGTTGCTTGAGAAAATCCAGCTAAAGCCATCAGGCCGGCGCCAAAATACATGTTTAAAGAAACATGGGCTGCAGTGCACCACACCAAACTGCTCTAGTCATGCATCACAGTGTTCGTGACTCGACCAAATCTCTCATGACTTCGTCCCTGGCCTGCGCTTGCGGTGCTGCGCCTCATCCGGAGGATTACTAGTAGTATCTATATAAAGTTTTGCTCCGCCAAATGAAGGGATCTTAAGTACTTAGAAACAAAACTAGTATCCTCACCAAATACGGTAAGAAGACAAGTTTCGATTGGGGCACAGGTTTTTTCCAAACTCTTCTGCTTAAAGGTTTCCAAAGACAGCTATCAACACCTTTAACCGGGACTCAACCTAAAATGAAAACAAAAACATTCTGGGTCTGCCACCACAGCTCCCTTGACATCCATTCTGCTTGACCGTTCAACACACAATAATGAAAGCGGAAGTGAAAAGTTGGTGACACTATCTTGACTTCATCAAAGCTTCATCAATGACATCCAAGGATATTTGAAATTTGAATTGGAAGAGAATGGTCCTCAAGGTGGAAAAACCTGCGAACAACCCGATGAAAACCCTCCAAAAACATCCCCAGGTGCAACTTGCGTCCTCAAACCGTCACCTTTTTTTCCGGCCAAAGAAGTCATGGCGCGATTGCGACTGCGGTGACATCCGATCCACTGGTTTGACGCTTCCACTGGTTCCATGGGTTGATGCTGCAATTTTTTTTAAAAAATGTGTATGATGTATTACTGTATATCGAAGTATCAAGGTATATGAAATTGAATCTTGAAGATATGATTGATGTAGTGGATGACAGTGGATGCAGATGCTCTGAACACCCTTCCACGTTCTCGCATGGACAGTCTCACTCTTTGCAGCTTCGGCTAGAACTTTGCTAGCTCAATGTGAAACACAGGCAAGACGAATCAGGAAATCAGGATACCCGCTAGCCTGCGCAGTAATAAACGGGTCAAAATTCAGCATAAAATAATCATATAGGAACCACAACGTGGGATCAAGCCACGGATCGACAGTCATCTGCTCCCCATTACATTACCCCTCTGGTTCCAAGTTCCACTTCATGTTCCAAAGCGGGGCCCCGCTCCCAAGTTGATGGACCATAAACGGGACAACGAGATCAAAAGTGAGTTACACCAACTTACACAATTGAACCAATATGCTAAAGTATGCTATGCTAGCGGCTACGCTGGTGCAACATGCTCCAATACCTTTGGCTCCAGTGATAACGCAACAGCTTCAACATGCACTGCTAATGGCCAGATCCAAGACCTTGAATACAAGGCAAACGAAATTTCAGTGTGAACTACTTTCATCTCAGAAACAAAAGACCCGAAAGTAATCATATCAATCGACTGAGACTAAAAGTGGAAAACAATGAAAACAATGCACAAACATGTCCCTGTCACATCAAACAGCCGTATACAGCAGTATCTTCCGCATCATCGCTGATCCTCCTCTTCTCTCCCTTCCATCGGATCATGTCTGCACGGATCCCCTTCGGTCCGGCCTTCCACTTCCCCGACACCACGCAGACGCCGCAGCCCCTCTTCTGCCCCCGGCAGCTTCGGCCAGGCGCCATCCGGAACTTTTTGCCACGCTGCTGCGGGGATGTGCTCACAGCCATAAAAATCCAACTCTTCCAGGAGCGGCGACTGGCTCAAGGCCTCAAGCAAATCTGCGGCGCCCTCTGCTCCTTTCGTGTCAGTGTCGAAGCACCTGCAGTGTTTTGTCAGAAACAATCTGTCGAAAACACCTTGAGACAGCGATAAGTGCAGGTATACAATCCATCTTAAACACATACAGGTCAACTTGGACTCATAAGACAGCTTCACAAATCTATACAAATCTGAACTCGGACAACATTCAACAGAGACAAATAAATACACGTAGAAAACAGAAAACCCCTCAACCNCAGAGACAAATAAATACACGTAGGAAACAAGAAAACCTTCAACCAATTCTCTCTGTGAGGCACGAAAAGAAATGTGCCTTCTTCAAATTGAGCCACTTGGCACCATGCAGTTTTTGCCACACTGCTGCATGCATCTGCGAACAGCCGCCAATATTCAGCTCTTCCAGCAGCGGCGACTGGCTCAAGGCTTGAACCAAATCTGCGGCGCCCTCTGCTCCTTTCGTGCTTCTACCAAAGCACCTGGCGTCAGTGTTTTGTCAAAAACAATCTGTCGAAAACACGTTGAGACAGCGATAAGTGCAGGTACCTTAAACCCGTCTCGGTCAACTCTGACTCATACGATAACTTCACAAATCTATATATTCAAACCTGAACTCGGACAACTTCCAAAAGAGACAAATAAATACATGTAGATTGCAGAAAACACGAAAACCTTCAACAAATTCTCTCTGCCAGGCACCAAGCCAACTTTGCCTTCTTCAAGTTGAGCCACTTGGCATTACGGACTTTATGCCACGCTGCTGCTGGGATCTCCGAACAGCACCTGATATCCAACTCTTCCAGCTGGGTCGACTGGCTCAACGCTTGAAGCAAATCTGCGGCGCCATCTGCTCCTTGGGTGTCAGTGTCGAAGCACCTGCAGTGTTTTGTCAGAACATGTCAGAAACAATCTGTCGAAAACACCTTGAGACAGCGATAAGTGCAGTACCCAATCCATCTGAAACCCATACAGGTCAACTTGGACTCATAAGGCAACTTCCCACCCCGAAGAAAACAAGAAAACCTTCAACATCCTTCAACCATTTCTCTCTGCGAGGCACTCATAGAAATCTGCCTTCTTCAAATTGAGCCACTTGGCACTACGAACTTTTTGCCACGCTGCTGCCGGGATCCGAGGACAGTTGCGAAGATCCAAGACTTCAATGGGCGAAGAGCTCAAACATGACATTACCTCCATCGCATCGGAATCCAATTCTCGAGCGACTGCAATTTTGAGTCGCCTCGGTCCCGCCAGTGCCACGCTGTCACCTGCTGCAATTTCAAGCGTCGAAGTCGAAGGTGTCCGACGCGTGGCGCCTTCAGCTCCGAGTTGAAGCCTTTGTAGCTCCTCCTCTGGGATGTCCCATGCCCACCGCAACTTCGGCCACGCGCCGTCCGGAACTTTTTGCCAGGCCCCTGCTGGGATCTGATTACAGCCATTAAAATCCAAGTTTTCCAGCTGTGTCGACTGACTCAACGCTTGAAGCAGATCTGCGGCGCCCTCTGCTCCTTTCGTGTCAGTGTCGAAGCACCTGCAGTGTTTTGTCAGAAACAATTTGTCGAAAACACCTTGAGACAGCGATAAGTGCAGGTACCCAATCCATCTGAAACCCATACAGGTCAACTTGGACTCATAAGACAGCTTCACAAATCTATACAAATCTGAACTCGGACAACATTCAACAGAGACAAATAAATACGAGATAATACGCGTAGAAAACAAGAAAACCTTCAACCATTTCTCTCTGCGAGGCACCGTGTGAAATCTGCCTTCTTCAAATTGAGCCACTTGGCATTACGGACTTTATGCCACGCTGCTGCTGGGATCTGCGAACAGAACGTGAAATCCAACTCTTCCAGCTGTGTCCACTGGCTCAAGGCTTCAAGCAAATCTGCGGCGCCCTCTGCTCCTTTCGTGTCTTTGTTGAAGCACCTGCAGTGTTTTGTCCGAAACAATCTATCAAAAACACCTTGAGACAGCGATAAGTGCAGGTATACAATCCATCTTAAACACATACAGGTCAACTTGGACTCATAAGACAGCTTCACAAATCTATACAAATCTGAACTCGGACAACATTCAACAGAGACAAATAAATACGAGATAATACGCGTAGAAAACAAGAAAACCTTCAACCATTTCTCTCTGCGAGGCACCGATGGAATTTTGCCTTCTTCAAGTTGAGCCACTTGGCATTACGGACTTTATGCCACGCTGCTGCTGGGATCTGCGAACAGAACGTGAAATCCAACTCTTCCAGCTGTGTCCACTGGCTCAAGGCTTCAAGCAAATCTGCGGCGCCCTCTGCTCCTTTCGTGTCAGTGCCGAAGCACCTGCAGTGTTTTGTGAGAAAATGTCAGAAACAATCTGTCAAAAACACCTTGAGACAGCGATAAGTGCAGGTATACAATCCATCTTAAACACATACAGGTCAATTTGGACTCATACGACAACTTCACAAATCTATACACATCTGAACTCGGACAACATACAACAGAGACACATAAATACACGTAGGAAACAAGAAAACCTTCAACCATTTCTCTCTGCGAGGCACCGTGTGAAATCTGCCTTCTTCAAATTGAGCCACTTGGCATTACGGACTTTATGCCACGCTGCTGCTGGGATCTGATTACAGCCATTAAAATCCAACTCTTCCAGCTGGGTCGACTGGCTCAAGGCTTCAAGCAAATCTGCGGCGCCCTCTGCTCCTTTCGTGTCTTTGTTGAAGCACCTGCAGTGTTTTGTCCGAAACAATCTATCAACAACACCTTGAGACAGCGATAAGTGCAGGTATACAATCCATCTTAAACACATACAGGTCAACTTGGACTCATACGACAACTTCACAAATCTATACA
>DF239197.1:57500-257966 GCA_000507305.1 Breviolum minutum Mf 1.05b.01 | reverse complement strand
GCACTACGAACTTTTTGCCACGCTGCTGCTGGGATCTGATTACAGCCATTAAAATCCAACTCTTCCAGCTGGGTCGACTGGCTCAGCGCTTCAAGTAAATCTGCGGCTCCATCTGCTCCTTTCGTGTCAGTGTCGAAGCACCTGCAGTGTTTTGTCAGAAACAATCTGTCGAAAACACCTTGAGACAGCGATAAGTGCAGGTATACAATCCATCTTAAACACATACAGGTCAACTTGGACTCATAAGACAGCTTCACAAATCTATACAAATCTGAACTCGGACAACATTCAACAGAGACAAATAAATACGCGATAATACGCGTAGAAAACAAGAAAACCTTCAACCATTTCTCTCTGCGAGGCACTGTGCGAAATTGGCCTTCTTCAAGTTGAGCCACTTTGCACTACGAACTTTTTGCCACGCTGCTGCTGGGATCTGATTACAGCCATTAAAATCCAACTCTTCCAGCTGGGTCGACTGGCTCAGCGCTTCAAGTAAATCTGCGGCTCCATCTGCTCCTTTCGTGTCAGTGTCGAAGCACCTGCAGTGTTTTGTCAGAAACAATCTGTCAAAAACACCTTGAGACAGCGATGAGTGCAGGTATACAATCCATCTTAAACACATACAGGTCAACTTGGACTCATACGACAACTTCACAAATCTATACAAATCTGAACTCGGACAACATTCAACAGAGACAAATAAATACGCGATAATACGCGTAGAAAACAAGAAAACCTTCAACCATTTCTCTCTGCGAGGCACTGTGCGAAATTGGCCTTCTTCAAGTTGAGCCAATTGGCACTACGAACTTTTTGCCACGCTGCTGCATGGATGCCAGAACAGAGTTGAAGATCCAAGGAGACCAAGTTGCAGCATTGCAAAGTCGTGAAGAAATCCAAAGCACCACGTTCTTCGCCATGTTCTTCAGAAAAGATGTGGATCAAATGTTTCCTGGCGGCGACTGGAAGGTGCACGGGACACCTCAAGTCCGCAAGGTATCGGAAAGTGGCCGGAGTGAGATTGCCAGTGTCGACCTTAATGGAGTGTTTACCCAACGAAGCAACCACGGCTTTGGCCACCTGACAACAGGGGCTGAGCCGAAAACAACACCGCATGTGCGACACCTGCACGGCGACTGACTGCCCTGCCTCCGAGTCTTTTGTTTTGAAGGCCGCCACAAAGGAAGAAAGATAAATCGAACCATCTTCTTCACCTATCAAAGCCCAAACAGAGTGGACAGATTTTTTCTATGTTGCTAGTAGTGACATTTTGTCATGTTTTAATCATGTTTTTGTTTCTGGGGATTCCGGGGCTCCGGACATAATGCAGTCAAGGCAGGCTGCTCCAAGTGGCTACCATAATAACTCAACAGAGTCAGCCCTATAAAGCTGCAAGTCGTGATGAGCAGCCATCCAATCAAATACTCCACAGGAAACTCCTGAAGGGCCAAACAAATTTGAAGCAAACTTCAAGCGTGTTGAGGCTTAACATGTGCCGCCTTGGCATCTGCAGGCATCCAAACTCTGTACTGCGTGCGCAATAGCACTTGAGGCACTCCAGCTGCAAGTACGAGGAAGGCGTGGAGCATCAAAGAGTTCCTTCTGGCATTAACAAACAAGAAGAAGAGTTCGAGTCAAACCCAAAGTGTATTATATTCCCAAAGAATCCATGTATGGCATATTTACAATATATATTTACTATACATTTGGATTGAATTTGTGGTAAATGTAGCTATAAATCTACCATACTTTGATTCAAATGGGATTGGATTCAAATGATACTGGGCTCAACTTCTCTATGACCGACATCAATTCGAGCTCTGATGTTTTCGATGCATCTTGCAGCTTGCATCCCCGTGAGATCTGAGTCTTTGCTGCCGCTTTCAACCGTGAACAAAGCTGGCCGTTTTCAGTATGGATCTAGACTTCCATAGGTGCGAAATGCCGTTTCGTGCTAATGCTTCTGATTGCTTTCTATAAATGTTTGTTGGAAAAGGTACTTTTCCACCTTCGCCTACAGATGTCAACCCCTTTGCCTCAAAGGAAGCAAAGAATGAGGCTGAAGAATCTGGCCCGGATGTGCTACCACTGAAGCCTAGGGCTGAAGATGCTTCAGAAGAGTCGTTGGGTCATCAATTCATCAACCACTCAATAGCTGGCTTCATCACAAGTTGTTGTCGCTGTTGACTTGTCCATTGACACATCATGAGTTTTCCCATGCTTTCTCCGCTTTCTCATTGTAGTCAACTTTGGCGGGATTTGGCAGGATTTTCGCTACAAGTTCTACATATCAAAATGCACTATTCCAATATCTGTTCAACATTTCGTCAGTTTATCACATCTTATAACTGACATCTCATAATTAGTCATCGCTTGTTCCAAGGTGCCAGGATGTCAGTCAGCTCTGCCTCCGGGAAGCACAGCGCTGCAACGGCAACAAAGAAACCAACTGCAATGGGGCCGCCCACATGGCCGAGAAGCCATGATCCTCGAATGGAGATGTGGATGAGGTTGAAGGCGAACATTTTGCTGCCCACTTCGAGGCTTCTGGCCACTACCAAACAGCACATGGTCGGGCCCCAGCCGATCTTTCCAGGTAACCCCAAGACTGCAGAATCCATCTTGTCACGGCTAGCAAAGCTAAGTCCTGCACTGAAGCATGAGATGCTTATGGAAACGGCTATGCTGACTAAATCTGCGCTGGAAAATTCGATGGATGCGATGCTTTGGATGCCGACCATGAAGGACATCAAAAAGTTGCTCTGTACCAATGCGGAGATTGCTGACTCTGCGACCTTCAGAGAGAATACGCATGTCTATGCATATCAGATCTATATTTCAAAATGCACTCCCGCGCATGCGGTTCTGATATTCCACCAATCGAATCTTGCATGTGTCTAATAGATTCTAATAGCTGCCAATCTGATCCCGTTTTTTCATATTCTTTCCGCATCTCTGCATGCTATAAATGTAGATGTCTGATGTATGCTTGATCCAATCAGTCCACCCGCCTCTGCATGCTTTGCACTTTCCATGAGGGGGTGCTTCCTGGGCAACAGCAGAAGCTTTTGCAACCCTTCCCAGGCTTGACATCTCAAGAAACTTTGGAACAACTCGCCCCTAGAACATCCTTTAGACCTTAGCAACGTTAGCGACTTTGGACACTCAACCGCTGTCCAATACACTTGTGCCAGGTGTCTTCCGGAAGCGTATCGCCACCATCGCAAGGATCAACATGTATGTTTGGGTAAGAATGGCAGTCAGGATGACCAGCTTCTGCATGATGTCTGAATGGATGAGGCCCTTGAAGAAGTTCTGGTCTGGAGAGAGTCTCTCTCGCCAACGCAGGGCTTCTCGGATGCTCACAATGGGTGGGATGAGAAGACCAAGAAAATTGAAGAGGCAATAGTCCCAGAGATCCTTCTGGTAAAAGAGCAGTAGCTGCTTGATGTCGGAAGCGATGTCGGCGTAGAAAATGCCCTGATAAACTGGTGGAATGAGTCTGTGCATCGCTCAAACCTGTAGAAATTATATCACCCACATCTAGGACCTATAGTACTATAGGAAACTTCTGCAACCCCAGCCGCTTCACCCCCTCAGGCCCTGGCAACGACCAATCCAAGAGTATCCACCCAAAAGAATGCACTTTGCCCAGTCAGACTCCTGATAGACCACGATGATGAATAGATCACGCCCACGATGTGATCATAGTCGCTGCCACGCATAGTCCGCAAGCCGATGACCTGCACGGGAAAGTCATTCGAAACCAAACAGACCTGCAACCAGTGGAAGTGTTTGTGGCTATGTTTCAAAGGTATGTGGTCCTAAAAACCATTGGTTTCCAATCCTAAACTTGTAACCATGTCAGGTGGATGTGGAGGCCCTAATTTCGAGCTCCCATCTGCGTAGGAAGATGATGAAATCTCCAAACTCGTGAGGTGTGTACTCGTATGTACTCGTTAGGTTCGCAGGCTTAGGGAGTGCAAATGCACCAGAATATTCCATGGATGCCATGGTGATTAACTTGCTTTAGCTCCATGACCGAGGCATTCCAGGTTTGAGTGACCTCAGCGAGTTCCAACTCTGATCCAACTGCGCATCAAGCAAATCTGCATCAAATTCTAGCATCTGACCATGACTCACCAAGCTGACTTAGAGCCCCAACATGTCACATCCATCAGCGCCTTGCTTTCATCTGGGCTGCCAGCTGCCAGCTTTGCCGTGGGTGGCACCCAGTCCACTTTGCCCGGGAATTTCGGAGTCGGATGAAACCAGTGACCCGACAGAGGCTCCAACCAGGTGGTCTCCCCATTGCGAAGCACGACCTGCGGGTCATAGAGTTCACTGGCGCCGGTCTCGGTGTTCTTCACCTCACGTGCCGTCACTGTTGGTTAAAAGGACCGGCCTTTTTTCTTATTTTTCTTGCCTTATTATGGCTTATGGAAAAGAGCTAGTCCACAGTGTCCCTACATGACAAATCATCTATCTAAGTCAATTCTGAATCATCTGAAATACGAACAAAAAGTAATCAAAAGCACATGTTTTTTTCGCAATTCAGTATATTGACAAAAACCATGAACAAAGTCTGATGTTCGAAGAGAAAAAATCACATGTTTTGTTGGCCCACAGCTTCAGCTTCTGGCCTCTTGGACGCGGAATCCAAGAATTTCATCTTCGTCCTCCAAGGCCACTGTGACCTCCATGTCAAATGCTGCCGGAGGATGCAGCCAGATGTCACAGGCTTCTGGAAGATCAGGGTGCTTGATCTTGATGGCTTTAAGCAGTGCAAACTTGGACTTCGTTATGTCAACTTTGCTCCAGTCCAGACGTTCTTTCCTGTCCTTCGAGTGTGAGACATTGATAGTTGAAAAACACCTAGAAACCAGAAAAAGAAAGCCAAATTGGCAATGGAAGTGGGACATACTTCGGGAAGACAGTTTACGAAACAGTTACGGCTACAACAAGCGAATCTTTTGTAGGTTTTAATAGAAGTGCCGTGAGAACATAACCCAACGTTGTAGCATGTTAAGTTTAGTGAGGAAGACCCATTTTGCCAAGGTTGAAGCAGTCGGATCAGCTGAGATTCGGTATACGGAGGCTCTTCAATCCACCCAAGCGTTGCGACGATTTCTTTGGGCGAAGACCTGAGCATGGACATGGCAAGACGGTCAAACGAATGGATTCACAAACATCTCCACATTTAACGAGCGATGGAAACATGTTGGGGCACGGTTTGCACACCAATTCTGCTGTCCGAATCTAACTTCAATGGGAGACTTCCTGTCTAGAACTGATAATATTCGTCCACAAACGTGACCTGCCAAGTCGCTGCCGCTCCACATCAATCAGCAACGCACGAGCGTCCTCCATGTCACTGCACGTCGAAAGTCTGACCTGTACACGACTAGACTAGACCCAAAATAAAATTCATCATACAGTAATTACCATCACAATCCATCACAAACAAACAAACATCCAGGGCAAAGCTGTCACACCCTCTCACACCCTCACAGTCAAGTTTTCCTTTGAGGGTTTCTCGGATCTTCTCAGAGTGTTTGGGAGTTTGGGAGTTTTTTATCATTAGAGTTTTGTCGAGTTTTTTGACGTTCCCAAGTCTTTTTACCTTCGGATGTTGCTCAAAACATTTCCCGATGCTCGGGCCTCACCGATCTCTGCACGGAAAGTGTTGCTTTTGGGGAGCCGAGTGGCTGCCGGGACCGGATTTCAGGGGATTCTGGCGAATGCGAAAAAAACGCTAAGAAAGAAGGGAACGATATGATGATATCATATACAAGAAAGAATGTTAAATATCAATATGTTAAATATTATATGTGAAGATCTACAGTAACATTTTACCGATCTGGATGATATATCAAAAGTTCAGAGTTTCTTACGCATCAGGTGGGGAAAGCGAGCCTTCAAACATCACATCTAGGACTTTGCTTGAAAAACCTGGTGTGCATATTGCATACACTGTGCTACTCCAAAAGGAATCCGAAAATCAATCCTTCTATCCGATAGAAAAACACCTGAACCACAATTTTCGAATTCTACCGGCAAAATTCAGCTGCTGTTGGGTCCTTGATCTATCTATCATCTATCTCGAAATTTGACATCTTTAGCTGACAAAAACTTGTTTGCAAAAATCTCAGGTGTGCAAGCTCATCTGGAGTCCAATGACTTCAATATCTTTTTCCAAAGGTGCTGTTACATACAATCCTGAAGATCTTTGAAGATCCAAGATCTATCAATTAGATATTGCTTGAAGATGATTCAAGAACAGGTTTCTTTATCAAACCCAGAGATTTTCTGGGCTTCGTTGCCACCGTCTCTGGGCTTCGCAGGCTCCGATTTCCTTGGAAAATCATTGTGGACTGAAAATGATGGTGGAACAAAGGAATAGAGGAAGAAAATGTGGAACAGAAACATGCATCATTAAAGTCGGAACTATTAAATTATAGTTAAATATATGTGTTTAATATGTGTCATGATATGTCTATATACTATAGTTGCTTTGTTACTGTATGCATTTCATCTTGGTACCGGTGCCGTTATTTACCATCGTTATACCCGTGCACTATCACAGATCATATCAAATAATCATATCACAGATCGGTATACAAGTATACACTTCTTCTATCTCTCTCTTTCTCTCTCTCTCTCTCTCTCTCAACCTTCTTTTTAAAGGTTTTTTTTCGACCCTTAAAAAACCTGGTTTTCCAAGTTTACCCCTTTTCATGTCCTCCCTACTACGGTCTTTGATGGTTCACCAACGTGATGCATCACTTCACATGACTCAAAATCTACTACGAGTTTCCTGGGGNATATTTTTCCGAGGGTTGTAATTCTTTTCCTGGTCATGTGAACTTTTGCAGGGAACATATCTTTTGTTCCAGGGTCATCCCGTTTCTGAAGCCTTTCCGTCCCGGATAGGCTGTATTGTTGCCACTTGTTGCTCCTCGTTTCTGTGTGTGCCCTTAAAAGGTATGATTTGAGAATATGAGAGTATGAAAGTATGGGGGCATGAGAGTATAAGGGAAGGACAATATGGTCATATGGTCCTATGGTACTATGATCCTATGGTACTGTGAGATTTTGCCGCTACTATGCTATGATTCTATGAGACATGATACTTTGATAGTCTGCGACTATGAGACTATGAGTGAAAACGATACTATATTTGGCCTTGTTTTGCGTTTTGTTTGTATTTGATCAACACTTGTATTTTCTATCGTCCTGCTTCTTTTCGTCATGTGTTTGGCAAAAAAACATCTTTTCGTTTTTTAATCTGAGTTGTTATTTGAAATCTGTATTTGCTTATTTATCCCGCTTCTTGTTGTTCCTTACTTCCTTTTTCCTTCCTTCCAAACTTTTTGATCCCTGCATATTTCTTTTCACACACTTGCCAGGGGACAACAGGACCAGATGGCTAGTGCACTATACAGGACCACAGGACCAGAGGAACAGAGAACCAGGAGCAGAGGAGCTCCAGGCGTTGATTTTTTTCCAGGGAACGTGAATTTTTTCCAGGGAACGTATTGTTACTTTTTTTTCCAGTATCATCCCCCGATTTGTTCTGTTTAGGTTCTCAAGATTTCCCTAAAGGCCTGGATCTGGGATGCTAGGAGCTCCCTTGCTTCTCCACCTGCACTTCAACCTTCGCTGCCATGAGGCCCTTGCTTCCGTCAGCAAGCTCCGGGCAGCTCCACCGATTGCCACCTAAAGGGAAAGGGCGGGCAAAAGCCATTGTGGCAACGAACGAGGGACTGAAGCTACTGGGCAGCTAAAGGATACCAAATTTCACACTGCAGATCACAACATGAAATAAGGTTTGCGGTTGTGCCAAGACATGGTGCATACTTGACCATACTTGGAACATATATGGCTTCTTCAACAACTGCAACATCATTTTCAGCCTTTGGACAGTATTTTTTCGCCTCACGCCAAAGTAGTAAAGCTCTAGGTGATTGTAGGACCAACACCAAACCAGTTGAAAAGTGTTGAGAACGCAATCTTCTTCAAAAAAAGGGGGATGTCAATTACCGCAAATTACACGTAAATAATGACATTTTTTCAGATTTTTCCGGGTTTATTACAAATACGCTCTTTTCTACGGGTGTTTACTTCAGTTCTTTAATCCAGAAGATCGATTTTGAGCAATTATATACCCATGGCCGTAAAACCAGGTTTTTTGGCCGTAAACACCCGTAGAAAAATACGTACCCGTAAAAAACCCGTAAAAACTCGAAAAAAACCCGCAAAAAACCGTATTTTTTTACGTATTTTACCCGTAATTGACATACCCCTTTTTGAAGAAACATATTGCGTTTTCAAGACTTTTCAACTGGTGTGGTGTTGGTCCAACCCCATTCGGACTTACAATCACCTAGAGTTTACTACTTTGGGGCAGTGAGGCGAAAAATGCTGTCCAATGGCTGCAACTGATTTGCTAAAGTTGCAGTTGTTAAAAAGAAGCCATATATTCCAAGTATGATCAAGTATGCACCATGTCTTCGCACAACCGCAAACCTTTTTTCATGTTGTGATCTGCAGTTGAAATTTGATGTTCTTTTAGCTGCCCCAGTAGTTTCAGTCTTTCGTTCCTTGCCACAATGGCTTTTGCCCGCCCTTCCCCTTTGGGTGGCAATCAGTGGAGCTGCTCGGAGCTTGCTGACGGAAGCAAGGGCCTCATGGCAGCGAAGGTTGAAGTGCAGGTGGAGAAGCAAGGGAGCTCCTAGCATCCCAGATCCAGGCCTTTAGGGAAATCTTGAGAACCTAAACAGAACAAATCGGGGGATGATACTGGAAAAAAAGTAACAATACGTTCCCTGGAAAAAATTCACGTTCCCTGGAAAAAAATCAACGCCTGGAAAAGAAATTTAAGCTCCTTTGCTCCTGGTTCTCTGTTCCTGTGTCCTCTGGTCCTGTGGTCTCCCGGCAAACGCGTGAAAAGAAATATGTATATAGTGATCAAAAATGCTTGGAAGAAAGAAAAACGAAGAAGCGGGACAAATAAGCAAATACAGTTTTCAAACAACAAATCAGATTAAAAAAACGCAAAGATTGGTTTTTTACAAACACATGACGAAAAGAAGCAGGACGATAGAAAATACAAGTGTTGATCAAATACAAACAAAACGCAAAACAAGGCCAAATATAGTATCGTTTTCACTCATAGTCTCATAGTCGCAGACTATCAAAGTATCATGTCTCATAGAATCATAGCATAGTAGCTGCAAAATCTCACAGTACCATAGGATCATAGTACCATAGTGTCCTTCCCTCATACTCTCATGCTCCCATACTTTCATACTCTCATATTCTCAAATCATACCTTTTAAGGGCACACACAGAAACGAATAGCAACAAGTGGCAACAATACAGCCTATTCCGGAAAGCAAGGCTTCAGAAACGGGATGATACTGGAACNCAAAAGATATGTTCCCTGCAAAAGTTCACATGACCAGGAAAAGAATTACAACCCTCGGAAAAATATGCTGGGAGTAGGAGGAATAGTTGCAGTAGGAGTAGGAGAAATTTGTGAACACAAGACACCAAAAGTTTTCTGAACCTACGGCCCCAAAAAGTTCTATGAACTGCGAGCGAATCACGTAGCATGTGTTGCGAATGCATCTGGAGGGGAGGCGCTGCGACCTCCCGCCCCCCCCCCCCCAGCCAGGTTCAGTGCTTGAATTTTTGTCCAGGGTCTTATTTTTTTCCACTGGTTAGTGGAAAGAAACCCTTATTTTCTTTTCTCCAGGCGTTGTATTTTTTTTTCCAGGGCCTACCCCTACTAATTGGCATGAGTTTGCTAGGATGGATACCTTTCATAAAGCCATTCCCTGAAGGATTTGCAGAAACAGCTACAGAGATTTGAAGACTGCGAATCTCCAGGAAACTCGTAGTAGATTTTGATTCATGTGAAACGATGTTTTCAAAGTATCGAGTTCTAGAATAAACATGTTACAGTTGTTGTTGTTGAAGTGAAGACCTCAGCCTCTTGTAGTCAATGGGTGGGGGGCGAACGGACGTCCAGACGGTGGCAAACATATCCAATTTTTTGGGTGACTTTGAAGTGATTTGGTGATACATGTTTCATTCAGCAGCGCACCAAATTTTCAGAAATCAAAAAACCAGGTTTTTTGAATTTGACCTACATTATTGAGGTCATTTCCTTTGACCTATGTTTTTCATTGTCGGACCGGCTCATGGTAGCCATATGAATTAGGAAAACATCTGCGCTCAACATCAGGGAAGCAAGCTCCAAGAATGGCATTGCCCTTCACAATCGCTTTTCATGAAATGACTGCGCAGTTTTTGGCCAAAGATGACCATACAAATTCATGGTCGAAATATGCCGCAATCCTATATATATATATATAAACCGCCCGCTTGAGTCTCGGACGCTCCAGATTCTGGAACCTGATTTTTTTTGTTGCTTGTTTGGTTGTTTGGCTGAACAAAACAAACCTGGATTCTTTTAAAAGCTTCCGAAAATATCAGAAAACATGGCTTTCATGTGGGGCACCCATCCAATATGCCACTCACAGTCACTCTCTGCAAACCCCTGGTGGGGCTGTGTCTGACCTTTTTCTTTTTTCAGAATTCCTAGCTGCGGCTTCGGTCGCTTTTGGTGTGGCATCCGCGGAGCTTTGTTGAAAATTCCTGGCATGACTCCGTCATACCTTCCTGAGACTTGTGGCCGCAATGCCTTTTTGGCGCCAGAGTTGTGGCAGCTGGCAGCATTTCGAGTGCCAGAACAGGCGACACCCCACAAGAATGGTCAAAGTTCAACAAAAAACCCAGAGTCGATATGACTTAATGTGACTGAACCTCCCTGAACTACTTCAAGTTCTATCTGTATTAATCCTAGATTTTGATAATTTACTCAGGCCGAAACTTGACCAAATGCTGGTTTTTAATTTCTCCAAAATAACAAGGCAAATCGGATCACTCGGATTCCTGAGATTTTTTTTCCGTCCCATTTCTGCGTGTTTCTGTCAGCTATGTGGCCTTGGTTTTCTTCACTGCCTGGATCACCTCCTGTGATGCTCCAAAAAATTTCAACAAATGAGGCGCTGTCAAGGCCATCTGTGCCATTATGCCTCAGCGTTTCCCAGTGGATGGGTTGTTGGTGACTGAATCGTAATGGACAAACTATATAAACCTCCTTGAGTACCAAAAAGAAAATGCAGGCAATGAAAGATGGTGATCATTGGTGAGGATTGCCATGAAAACTGAAGGATCTTTACAACATGATGCGAATGTACATGTCATTGACATGAAGCAAAAAACAGTGTACAAAACATTTATTTAAAAAAAAAAACGCTATGGAGTACCCAGCCGCTGTATTTGATGACTCTACCAACCAAAATTGCCAAGAGAATTGTGAAGTCGCTCATCTTGGAGAGTTTTGCAAAGAAGATCAGCGGATGAAGGATGATGGGAATGGCCTTCAAGAATGGACAAAGGAAAGGGGTGAAATTGGATGAAATTGGTATATGTAATGTAGTCTTTATGGTTTATTTATGTATGGGAATATCCCATGTATGGGAAAATGTATATATGGGAATATCTTATTGTAATGCATTGTAAGGTATCAAAACAACATGTATATAGTATATAGCCATCATGACGTCAAACGTCCTGTAACAGAGAGAAGTGACGAGCGCAAGGACACTATCAACCCCAAAAATCAATATATCAATACGTTCTCACTCTCGATAATCGAGACATGGATCTAGCGTTCTTTTAACCACTCGAGGTACTTGTACGTGATCTTCAATCTTCAAAAAGAATGGATAAACCTACAATTACAAACTCTCTACATAACTTCCCCCCCCCAAAAAAAAAACCTTGAAAAACACACGGCATTTTTCAAGGAATGTTGTAACACTCAACTTGGACCCAGTCGCAGACACAGGTACTGCCG
This sequence comes from Breviolum minutum Mf 1.05b.01, assembly GCA_000507305.1. Classification (NCBI taxonomy): domain Eukaryota; class Dinophyceae; order Suessiales; family Symbiodiniaceae; genus Breviolum; species Breviolum minutum. The sequence goes on along the minus strand of DF239197.1, from coordinate 246,031 downwards.
CAATTGAGCCATAAGATTGCATCATGCCTTCAGTCCAAGACCACCACTTGCTGGTGAAAGTGGCCTTTCCGCAGAGCAATTTGAAGTAACAAACCATCGCACCAGAAGGACATTTTTTGGCCAGAAACTATTAGAAACTGGCTATTTTTGCTAACCTTTCCCAAAGGATGACTTCTCTTGGGACTTCCCAAAAAAAAGCTGCGAACTGCCAAGTCGGATTGAGGTCATTTGATTCATTGGTGGGCACCACTCCCAAACATATCGCTTGTGGCAAGAAACGGGGAAGGACTCTTTGATGAAGTCCATCCCTCTCTCCTCCATGAGGATGATCAAAACTAAGCATCCCAGGACTGTGCCAACTGCATTTGCAACTGCTGTGTAGAACCACCCTAGGGAAAACACAACAATTTTGCCAATCAAGGCAAAAACGCACAAAAGATCTAAATTCACAAAAAAATCTTTAGACAAACGCTCCACCTCTCAACCACCCCCCAAAACTTGCTCCAGCTGAATATCTTCATCCAGAATCTCTTAGGATTTGCCAGCACGGCGGAGCAGTAAAGAATGACCAGAGGTGCAGACATGACCAGCAAAAAGAGATTGGCGCCCGACAAAAATCCAACCAGCACTGGAAACCATGGCGCTGCTGCGAAAGCTTTTAATTTCACTAGGCCATCTTTGAGTGCCATCGTTGATGGCACTCGCTCTCAGCACTCACAGCTGACAACTGACAACTGGCCCTATGAGCTGATTGCAGTTCTTTTCGAGCCAATAGGCCTTTTTTGTGAATGTCACAAGCACAAAGGGATTCTAGGAGGGAAGGGAAAATTTGCAGATAATATCGAAATAGATGAGGCCAAGAAGGGGACAAGTGTAAAATGTCCAAGTTTGGGATGCAATGAAGTTATCAAACATTGCGTGAAAACATGTTGACTGAGAAGTGTATTCCCTGCGCATCCCAAGGTTGGCCTTGAATTTGTTGGAACAACTGACGTGTGGTATGCACAGGGAGGTATAGATGGCCTAGCTTTCAATCAGCCTACCAACCAACTATTTGCTTTCTGAGCTCTTGTGATAGCTATGATAGCTACTAGAGTTACTAGGGTTGTAACAGCGCACATCAACTCACCAAATTGATGCATAGAAGATCGATCACTATGTATTTTTGGATGTATACATGCAGATATAACGATTATATACACATTATACACATACGTGTGTGGAAAGCAGCTGCAAGATCACCGGAAAAAAAAACTCAGCCATTTTTGATCTGCATTTTCTGGGTCCCCCTTACCACCAAGGACTTTCTCACATTGGCCAATGAAGCGTTTCTCTTGACATCCAGGTCGCATAGGCGCTTCGACCAGTACAATTTCATTACCTGCCAGATGGGTGGCGCCCAACATCTCAGCAAATGTCATAGATTTTAAAGGTGTCAAGGTGTGTCAAGACAAAAATCCATGGTTTTTTGTTGGTTGTGTCTTTTGATTGAATGTTTGTCTATAGTGATTCTGGCGCTCAAAGTAGCTGACTGGACAAAACTCACTGCAATGATTTTGTCCTCGCCTTGGCGGGGACCCAAGACCTGGGCGTTTCTTCCAACAATGTCAAACATATATATATATATATGTCAAGCATGGCTGGACTGAGTGCTTACAGATTTTAGGAGCTAGGAATTAAATTTAAAAAAGTCTTTTGCAGTTGAACCGGTATTTCTCTGTCAGTCTTCGGCTCTCACTGTTGGATAATTCCAAATCCTAGTGCTCGAACCCTTTCTGAGTGCATTTGTATCGTGAGTTGAGAACGACTAATGGAGTCTATACACAGCCTCAGGGTAAGTGGAGCACTGCAAATCTCAAATGACTCAGGCCGTGAAACTGAATATTCTTGGCCTAAGGATGCCTAAGACCTAATGAAGGCCTCCCTGAAACTATAGCAATGACCATGTTTTTTCCCAATGAAAGCTCATCGACTCCAAGCCATCAACTTGGTAGATGGCTTGGCCAAGACACTTGGAAGTCGCAGACCAATACTCCACATCGTCTCCAACAGTGAAGCGATTCAGCCGTAGCCGACTCGCTGGTAACATTTGAATAACATGTCCTTTGCATTCCTCAGATGCCAAGTCTGAGAGATTCTCGACCAGACTCTCTGAGAGGAATCTCCCTGTCCTTGTCATAGGGTACATAAGATCCGCTACTAATATCCCACATAATGCCTCTTTTTTGGGGTTTTCAGTGAATACTTCCATCAAGTCATCATGGATCTGCAAAATCCAAGATGCCACATCAAAGACAGTGATCTTGTTTTGCCTCGGTCCGAAGGGTCCCATGGATGACGATAAGGAGATTGAGGAAAAGGACCTTGCCGCAACTTGCCCAAACGACGATGGCGGTTGGAACCTTCCATGTGACCTGCTGTTTGCCGGCCCAGTTACTCGTATCGCCGACCCACCTCAGTGTTTCTATATAAATGAGTGGCTGGCTACGTAAAGTGACAACGTCCCCACTCGAATGAAGTACAAATGTATAGTGTGCATTTTTCTGAGAGATGCAACAACCCACTAACAAACCCTAAAGATTGTCAATGACAATTCAGAAGATCACAGAAAAGGCAACATGTTTTTTTTGCATCTTGTTGCCACGGTACAACACCATCTTCCCACATCTTGGCAACATGGTTGAAACATTGCACTGGCATTCCCACAGCAAAACCACCTGGACCGAGAGAACATGCAAGAAAAATTGGTATCATATTGAAACCCTAGGATGTTTGGTGGAGTGTGGATCATATGGGCTCTGGTCAAAATGTTTGCTTCCCACTTCCAAAACAGATTTCAAGACAAGTCTCCTACAGTAGACATAAAAACTTGCTTGCTGCACTCGGTTTCTGTCGCTCTCAGCAAACAAAAAAAACATGGAAGGTCGGTACCGCACGACAGTTTGAACGCAGGTATGTCTGCTATGGCTATGTTGCATTCTATATCTAATTGTGTTTGCTATGGGGGGTAGGAAGCTTCCCCTATTGGGTTGGGAAGCTTCCCAAAGCTAGTTTTCTTTCAGCCGGACAGACTCTTTCTGAAAAGCTGGATCCGAATGTAAAACACTTTAGTTCAACCTGGCGATTCAATTTGGAATACGTTGGGGCATACGGTGTTTGGGGGGCCTTTCCGCTGGGGGCATCTCACAGGAACTGCTAAAATCGGAGTCCTAAATCCTACCAATGTAAGATTCTCAACACAACCATTTTCATCCACATTCAACCGCTGTTATGATGTTTCCAGGTTATAGAATTGTAACTCATTTCACGGTGTTTCAATGTGCTTTCATCATATTCAGTTCAAAAACTTGAACAAAAACATCTACACTCCTTGGAACCAACATATCCCCTCCCAAGGAACTTTTTGAAGATGATTTTCCGTTTCCAAAGGTGGGATATGTATCCGTTCCCTGGAGGATAACCCCCATCCACCCCCCACTCCGCCCGAATCCCATTGCCTCCACCACCACTCTCCGACACGTCCGGAGGGCCCTCCCGCACTTCGTCGGCGCGACGCATTTGCCAAGCCCTGTGGGGCGTTTTGGGCGAAGAAAGGTGGAGCTCCCAAGATAGTGATTCCCAAAATGCTGGAAATTTCAAAAGGTTGACCTTCCAATTCAAATATCAAGCTTTGTAGGATGACTCTTAGAGTGAAGTGCCAACGAAAGGCGGGCAAGTAGCATTTGGAAAAGCTTGTAGTATACAAACTTTATATAAGTATAACTGTTCTCAGCACTGTGATGATCCCATCAATTAATTTCAACTATGACATTAATGCCTTGCAAGTCAAACATATATACCTCATTCTCATGTACAAAATATTGTCAACATTCAAATTAATGATGTGCAGTCACACTATATCACACTATTATGCTAACAAACACCTCACGAACCACTCGTTGCTCCAGCGTCTCTGTCAAGCGGCTCCACTTTGGACTTGCAGTTCAAGTTGTAGGTGAGCGTAATGCCAGCTGAGAAGGAGATCCATAAAAGTTTGGCAAAGAAAAGAGATGGGCGAACAAATGGCGGTTCACAAATGTTATACCAAAATCCACATTTTGTGTGTGTGTGTGTGTGCTGACTGCTCTTGGCCAAAAAAGAGTGGTTCTGTGGAGCGGGTGTGTGCCATATGGCATGAACAGCGGTTGTTTGTTGTCTCCGTCCCTGTTTTGATACACTGCCTGGGTCCTTGTTGAGGGATATGACGGTTGTTCTCAGCCAGTTTCGATGACTTGTACCTTATGTCTTCACGGGGCAACCATCCAGAAGTGCATCTGCTACACAATTGTTTGATATGTTCCCTTCCGCGACAAGATTGCATGTATGATATGCACATCAATCATGAACTGGTGGCGGTGGTATCTTCTGCCTTCAGCCATGGCGAAAGAACATAGGCTAAACCTTTTGCTGCTCATTGCCTGCGGCCCTTCATGTTCCGTCTCCAAATAAATCATCGATTCACTTAGGATTAAGTCGTAATCATTAAGGTGCTCACAGCCCTGACCAGAAGGACATCTGTCTTAAAGGTCATCTTCAGCAACTCTGAGAATTATCAGAAGGTACACCCCCGAAATTCAACATGGAACCTGGAAATGATGGGAAACCCAAAGCCGGAATCTCCTTTTCCAAGGGGCCTCCATTTTCAGGTTCCATGATGTTCCATGTTTGTTTTGGGGGGTGTAACAACCGCAGCGGTTCCGGCAAAGCTACTCCAGTAGTAAGCCTCATCTCCAACGGCAAAGGCCCTTTTGCCTGGCAGCCGATGCGGTCCGGCGGTAAATTTTTTGAGAGCAAAACAAGGCACATCAAACAGGAATAGAATAGGAATCTTACATATACAGTAATCTATATTAGTCTATGACCATCAATCTTACAAATAGACTAAAACCAAAAACACCAGTGTATAAAATGATGAAAATGATGGATATGGTATACCACCTGAAAAGGATCGATGGTGCAACTTCCATTAGTCTTGGCATATCATGGCCCCTTAGGAACCGCCGTTTGGGAGCCTACGCCAATGCCGGGCTCAGCCGCCACACCTCAGTCAAGGGAGTGAAGGTGGCATCACTCCACAAGTGATAATTCAGAAACCTCAAACAAAATGAAATCACTAATGACATTTACTAATGATTTCATGTTAAATAATAATATATTTAATATATGATGGTAAAAAATGATGTAACTGGTAAGTACCGGTTTTTTGGTTGAAATTCCCCGCCCATTTTCTAAGCCAGAATTTGGGGTGAGCGATGCGGTCAGCTTGCGTTTCGCATGCTCAGGTAATTATCATGAAAAAACGGGACCTGTGGAAACTTGTCATTTCATGTCATCCTCCTGGCTGGTGACAAGTTGCTCTTGACCCGTGTCTTCGGCACACTTGAAACACCTCAGGCAATCTCCAGAACCAAGCATTTTACTGCAAATGAAATGCTGACAGAACAGGTTTTCACTCAAAATTCAGAAACAAAAAAAATCCAACAAAGTTAGATCATCCTTGAGCCCCCCTGGTTCCAGTTTCAAGTGTTTTTTTTCCACTTTGCATGCATGGCCGCTCTGATTAAGACGGCCTCGCAGTTCTGGTGCTGTGCTGCACAGCTTTCAGGCATGGAGTGGCATGTTTCACTCACTCTCAACAGACTGTCATGGCTTGGATTTCACGAACTCTTCCGCGGGCATATGCATACACCGATGTATAGCTATATTTCGCTATTATATTTACAGCACACTACATGCACCTCCCCCCCCTCAAAAGAAAAAAGTGGTGCATTTTTGAGACTTTGCACCTGGAGAAAACGGAAACAAATCAAACATAATAATTTTTAAAAGGGATGTAAATGGATTGTCTGAACTGCCAGTTTTTCTTCCCATATTTACAACCATTCATTCAACGATAACTTCGTCAACGGACCCCGGCAGAGATCGGAGGCAGAGTGAAACAGTTTGGAGGACGTGGCTCTGCAATGTTTGGTTCACATGCCGTGATGGCAGTTTCCTTCGTCAGAATTGGAGGTACGCAATGTGTTACCCTGCTGAAATCATCATGAAAAATCATTGTTTTAGCACACATGACAGGTGAGATGTTCATGTTTGGATATTCTTCAGATATTTCCATACATCCATTTTTGGAGCCACTGTGTGATGTATGTCCTCACTGAAAGGAGTCAGCCGCGTTTTACTGCCTGAGCCGTCTGGGGTCAGGGAAGGTCCAAGGGGATTATTTTGAAACATGGCCGCATTTGATTCCAATGCCATACTGGTTGGTTGATAGGAATTCCTAGAGCGAACTTTAATGTATTAATTTATATTGGCAAAACATGTATATATATAGTTAAGTCAGTGTTTCATTACTTTTCTGATCATCCGAGTAGTAAATATATACGAAATACATCCAAAATCATCGAAATACAAATTTATGCATGTCTAAAAGTACCCCTAAGAACCATTGGTTCACATTTCCTTGAAGCACAACGCGGGCCTTCATGCTTCCGCTTCAGCAGCTACAGCCTTGTTCTCTCGTGGTACCGGCTGAGCTGCAGTGCGTGCCAACATCCCACTAACAGAGCCTTTCCTGGAAGGAAAGGGACGAGTTTCGCGGAGTTATCGTGTGTCAAAACCATCAGACTCCCCCCAAATAATTACACTAATGGGAAAATAATAACATGACAATGGGAGAACCAGTTGAAGATGTACATGTATCTCCTATTAAAACTGGTGATTATCCTTCCATATCCTTGCCATGTTAGTTTTCGGAGGGGGGTAACATAGCCCCTGAAAAATGTTTCCTTTTGGATCATTTTGGGGCCCGGTCCCTTAGGGGCGAGTTGTTAAACTTAAGGGGTGTACAACAACCACGCTGCGTGTAAGCTAAGCTACGAATGAGTTTAAGAAGTGAAACTACACTGCAGAAAGGAAGATTCTCACAACGTGCCAAGGAGAACGGATGAAAAAGGTCTATGAGTCTATGAATGTGGTGCAATATGGTGCAATGTTTGGGAAGCCATGCCACCTGGACCTAGTCCACCTGATGACCCTAACGAAGACACAGTATTGACCTCATCTGCTGCCCCAGCGACGTTCTCAATTGGAAGAGGTTTGCTGACCCCGGATTCGAAGAACATGACCTGGGTCCAAAAAGCCAAGGATAGGCTTTAAAGCTCCCCCAAAAGGCCGGCAATGCACATGGGATATCACACAGTTTGGATGAAGAAGCTTTAGTCTGAATGTACATCAGGATTCCAGCAGCTAAACCACCACAGCGGCATTTGAAATTGGAGACCACAAGACAAAAACGATCTTGTGTCCGGCTCCCTGGCCCAAGTTACACTCTGACGATTGGGTTTTCGTGTTTTCATACTGGGCATAGCATCGACGCCCGGTTCCAGTTGAGAATTCTTGCAGCTAAGGAACGGTGGTGGCAAATTCAAGAGATCTTGCTCACGTTGAGTGTTACCAATGTGAAAAAGGCAGGACGGGAGGATCACCACACCTCAGTACACAATGGGCTCAAACTGGATCTCTGTTGTGTGTGTGTCATGAAAATTTAACTTCTATCCGGTTGCATCAACATGTAGTACTGTACCCCAGTCCCAATTTACTGTGAATTTTGCACTTCGGGGTACATATTTCGGAGATACTAGTCTAATACATCTGGAAGAGGTGCAACTGACATTTGGTAAACACAGCAATATATGCTTTACATGTATATATTGATATACATCCAAACGTATGTATTATCTAATATGCCTCTGGTTATTTCTACACATCTCACTCTACGACTCTACATCGCTATCCATCCGCCAAGGTGCTGTTGTCATTTCCAGCCTTCTTGTCTCCCATGGCGAGGCACAGCAATTTTCGGATGGCCGGCGGGCACGGAACCAAGCGGGAGCGGGGAATCTGATCCCAAAAATGGCATCAGATCAACTCTGAAGGCATCACCTGGACCCAACGAATGGTACGCAACATACCGCAGCTTGATTCATAGGTTTTTTTTGAAACACCAAACACCCTGACTGAAGGCTGCAAGTGAATTTTTTTTGTTCGCACTTGTGTTTTTTTTCGGCACCTCTCAACAAATCTACAAGAACTCTATGCGGAGGAAAACTCTACTATACAATTATACACATGTTTATGTGACTATTTTTCTGTTTCATTTCCGTTGGCTGAGCAGACTTGCATTCAACAAGCGCTCCCAAAAGGATTCATGCACTTTGCGTTTGCTTTACTCAACTGTTGTGGCTGGTAGACTGATTTTTCTTCAGTCACCCCGCCCATCCCAGCAATTTTGGCCCCAGGCCCTTCAAAGCCTCAAGAAAGTCTCAGGGAAGGATTTAAAAGTACCTTTCCTGGACTTCCTGACCATGGCCTGTTGTAGAAATGTCCAAGAAAGACATTGAAATCTGGCAGCGTAAAAGCTCAACCTCCATATTCTGTGCTGGTCTTACGCACTTCCGTGACTGTCTTCCTCCTGGCTGCTGCCATCTGAATCACTTGTGCTAGCAAAGGATGCCTTAGGCGTGCGATGAGATCGGCAGTGACATGTCTTCCATGGACGCGTGGTGAGTAGGCCAAGGAGGCCTGACATAATGATACATAAAATCCATATGGACCCTGTATCTTCCAAGGCTGTACCACGAACCGCCAGAATCAACACTGCCATCATCCATGGGTGAAGCAAGTAGAGTAAGAGTGCGCCATTGGCCATCCAAGATGGCAACGCTTTGCAATCAAGCACTCGCCCCACGCGGTCCACTACAAACATGAAGATCACCGCACCTGCCACGTAGTCTGCCCGATCTATAAGTCGTGGGAAGTATGGATACGTCAAGTTTCCCGCTGCGTACCAATTGGTAGAGGGTGCAGTCATGGTGCGCAAGATGACCATCATGGGCCAATACATGCTAACAATGGGTAGTGCATCTTCTTGATGTGGCAGCCTTGCAACGGTCAAAACGAAGCCCAGCTGGAATGATTTGTTAAAACCGGCCAAGATGTAGAGGACAAAGGCTCCAGAAATGTGTTCAATCTGTGCTGTGATTGGAATGCAGCCAAACTGAATCATGGCAATGACACCAAGACAGTAGTGAATGAAGCGCAAGGGAATTCGAGCAGGCCTGTACTCAGGCATGGTGAGAACAGAAAGACCTGTGAAAAGCAGTTCAGACACCGCCATCAGGATAATGACGAGACTTGGATTTGGGATTTCACTACCAGCAAGGACTACGAAGGCAGATTCTAGACCAACTGAAAGGATGATTTGAAGACTGAGAATGGTAGGGTGGCAAATCTTGTTGCGCAAGAATGCGAAGAGGGGCCAATTTAAAAGCATCAAGGCCATGAGCATTCCAGTGTACCACATTTGAAACACCAGGGGGAAAATCCTCCCCGAGTTGGGGCAAATTGTGAAGTCAAAGACTGCACCTTGACATTCTGGTCGACCATACCCAGTTCCTGGATCACAATCTGGATTTTGGGGACCCAGCAGCCACAAGACTCCATTTAGAGCCACCCCAAAAAAGGTGTACAAGAAGATCTTTAGCAATCCTCCTGGACTTTGTTTCCATGAGCAGGCCGAAGCAGCCCCAGAGACAAAAAACAACAAGGGCAAGCAGTATTGTCTCACCTCCGATATCCACCTTACACCCATGGTACTAGGATCTGTTAGATTGTAGATCCGGTCGTCATTTTGGATGTCACCATGAACGCCTCCTGGCATTCCACTTCGTGAGATATGAGCATAGACGACTAGAATCACCATCAAAGCTCGAAACCAATCAAATTCATGGATCCGTTTTTTTGCTCCGCCTATTGCTGGTGCTCCATTTTTGGATTCCATGGGCCGGGGTACAAATCCACTATCAAGATCCTCCATATGTGGCGTGGATGCATTCATTTTCCACCCAAACCGCCCCAGAATTTTTCTTGAGCCTGAAATTCTCCTGGAGAAAAAACAAAGATCAAGCTAAAAAAGGCAGCTCCCAAGGAGGAAAAAAAAACACACACAACACAAATCAGGGAAAAAATCCCATAAAATCCATGTGTGCCCTTTTGAAAAAAATATCATAGGTGCTGGTTTTTCACCAACCCATCTGAAAAATATGCGCACGTCAAATTGGGCGAAAATCTTCCCCCATCTTCGGGATAAACACAAAAAATATTTGGGTGTTTCCAAAAATAGGGATACCCCAAAATGGATGGTGAAAATAATGGAAAACCCTATTAAAATGGATGATTTGGGGGGGAAAACCCACTATTTTCGGAAACACCCAATTTGGAGTTGGCACCACCCAGCATGACATGCAGTGATTCATAGTGATTCTGTGACTTCACCTCTCATCATGATGTGCAGACCAAGATGCTCCTGCCGACAGGGACTGCTACTGGCGTGGCTCGAACCTCCAAGGTGGGCGGATGAAGGAAACCAAGTTCGATGGCCGATGAAAAACTCATGAGTCATCCCTGGGATTCCAACCACCATTAAAACACTGGGTGTTAATACAACCACCCTTGCTTACCTAAGGGTTTTAATCATCGAAATTGGGTCATGAGTCATGAGTTGTTTTTTTGTTCGTGATTGCTAAGTGGTTTCCAGAAAGTTAGACATAGTTAGACGATGTCTGTCAACAGTGGGCCTGTCACCTACTGGCCTATTTCGTGCTACTTTGCTCCCACACATCGTTCAAGTGCTCCTTGAAGCTTTCTTTAAAAAAATTGAACTTAAATCTAAAAAAGAGCGAGATGATACAATAACTAAATTGCAAAAAAAAAAACTCCCCACAACTTACGTGTCACCAAAATCTAAATTGGAAAAAATAAACTTCCGAAGCATGTCAGGTTAGGTCTTTTGGGGGGTCGGTTTGCCTGCCATTGCCTGCCTGCGACTCACAACTTAAGCCTCGCTAGGTCGATTTGGACTTCATGATGTCACGAGGCGTCACCAAGAGGCGTGGTAAGCTTCAACTGGTATTGCATATTGAATTGCGAATTGCTTTGTCAGATCGGAACCACCAACTCTTCGAGATGAAAATAAGACCATTTATCTATATGTAAAACCACCATGTTGAATGATTCCCCTTGATGACTGGTCAACTTACCCCTTCCCCCACCGTAACCTCCTTCAGAAACAAGGATTTAACAAGGCCCTACTTTATAAGGGAAACCAACGGTCAACAAGCCCTTCTCCCGGAGGGGGGGTAGGTTGACCAATCATGATCCCGTTCGTTGATGAAGCTCCAACCTGTGATTTTTGCGACTTTCGCAGGGCCACCAGTAGCTTCTGTAGCGTGGATGCGAGTGGGAGTGCCAAACACAAAGGGTGGTAACTTACCACAATTTCCAGAAACCATGGCGTTTTGAGTAGCTACACAATTCAAAAACATTCAACAAATCAAATAAGAGATAGTAAGAATACCAATATTCTGGCATTCGCATCTCTAAACTAGTTGGTGGTTTTCAATCCCATTGTCAAATTGATGTCAAATTGAGATCATTTCCCCAGGTAGGAGTGAAAATATCAGACATTTCAAACCATGACAGTTCCACTCTTAACCTCTGCGCCTGACTGAGCTCGTTGGGCAACTTTGGATCGGCAGGGAGCCAGCCTTATGGCAAAGATATTGGGTAAATTTGTAAACCTGCCAACAGAAATAGGCATGGATACAGATAAGCTATGGTATCCTTTAAATTGATTTAAATTGAAACTAAAGCCAAGAGTTGGAAAGTAGGCAAATACATGTCGAAAATGCAATGAATGAAATGTTTTCTTGTTAAATCAAGTGCATAAACAAGCACCATGTCAAAGAAGTATGTATATATCTATATGGATGTTTCCGAAAATCAGGGTACCCCCAAATCATCCATTTTAATCGGGTTTTCCATTATTTTCACCATCCATTTTGGGGTACTGTACCTATTTTTGGAAACACCCATATAGTATATATAATAGTTACAAGTTCACCAAGTATCACCAAGTCATCTTCCAACAAATGATATCAAAGCCCCCCTCCTGATGGCACCATAAAGCTGAAGTCAAGAAACCATTCGGAGCTGAAGCATTCATTCTGAGCTCAGGTTGTTCAGGCGGTGTTTGTGCTTCAAACAACGAAGGGTTGGTAGATGTTTGTTTGGACAAATCCCCACAAAAAGGGAGACCTGATGGAAGTTTGATCTTCATGATTTTTCCTGTGGGTGTTAGTGGCATTTGGTCTATCTCACTAATTAATACTAATTATGTGCCATTTGGCCACCCATGATGGGAGGTGTTTTGTGCTATCACCGTTCTCATGGCACTGGCTGATGCTATATACAGGTACGTTTTGGTTGTTTGAAGGCTACGGATGCTTAAAGGACGCCGAAACACTGTGGAGAACTGACTGCGATCTATGGAAACCTTGGGACAGCTTGAGCCACTTCGCTTCCCAAAAGTGAGAAGCAACTGAAGCAACGGAAACCAGACCTTTGTGGCTTTTTCGTTGGACTCTCTCGTTCATCTCGGGAAACTTTCTCAACGTTGGGATTTTCGAAACGTTGGATTTTCGGATGGCAGCGGATCATCCCGGATCTCCTGAGATCTCAACACGTCTATTCCATCCACAGTCATCACAGAGTTGTTGCCAAGGTGAAGTCGCATAGAGCTGACAGTGGCAGACCCAGACCCCAGACCCAGTTATGATGGATGCCTTCGTTAGTTGGGCCTCCGGGTTGGTTGGGTTGGGTTCTAAAGACGAAATCCTACCCAGTTTTGTAGGGATTAAAATAAGCCATTATATATAAGAATCCCCTTTAGCAAACCAGTATCGTGGAATGTCACAAAGGTTTTGAGCTCAAATGAAGAGTTTAAAGCAACGAAGACACATTTTAGACTTCGAACTTCCAGGTGGCAGCCTCACTTCACACCTGACAACTTCTGAAACCATTTCTCAATACCTTGGCCACCCTTCTGGAACATGGCAGCTACACCTGCTGCACTTCCTAACGTCCAGCATTGCTGCAAAAATGGCAGATGTTTTCTGTATTTCTTCGAGTTGTTCCAAGCTCCCCTCCAGCAATTATGGAAAATCACTAGATACTGGACAAAGACCTACAAAGACTCTATTACTGCATATGGTTTTGTAAAAATATTTATCCATGGATATCACAATATATGACATTCAAAAAACGACAATCTTTCCCAACAAACAAAAAAACACCAACAACATCTTATATCTATATATACCACCTGGAAAGATGGGCTGCCATCGCCACTCCCATGCATGTCTTGGTTTATCATAGGACCCTTTACAAATCACCACCGAACTTGGGAGTGGCGAGGCGATCGCCATCGATCCTTTCACGCGAAACCGGTGTATCTTCCAAGTTGCCAAGACCAAGGTAACAAACCTTGGGGAAAAAAATCCCACGTGAAACACGCTGTGTTTGTTTTCCAACCCGTGGAAGACTAGCAAGGCACCAAAAAGACTTACAAAAAACTGGTTATGTGATAAGATTGTGTTCTTATGTGGTATTAGTACCATCATTTGTTACAATTTGTCGTGCAAAACAGTGCTAATATTCATTTGCGGCGCCTGTGTTGCTTTCCCTTGGCTTTTTCCCTGGTACTCTGCGTGGACACACGGAGAACGGATCAAAAATCAGAAGAACCCAGCGCACATCTCAAGGAATATCTACACTCTACTCTACTATACACGCGAAAGAGGTTCACCCATGTTCACCCTCTATCTTCGTTTACCTGGACAAATTGCCATGAATATCAATCGAGTGTCTCATGTCTCTGTATATCACGAATTGAAAACCCCGAGAAATCCAGCTCACCACCGTTTGGGATGTTTTAAGGAAACCCTGTAAACAATGGCAAAAAAATTGCCAACCTCCTGAGTTTACCAGATTTCTGGTTGCCATCAAATCCTTCGAAAACGTTATTTCCTGAGGATCCGTAACCCACCGAGCCAGAGACAACAACAACAGCAGCTACAGACCTCGGCAATAAACCGGGAGGAGGGGTCTGACCTTGATTTTCCTTGCAGCACCTCGAGGAAGGTTTGAATCGAGAAACGCCACAAATGGTTATTCTGAAAAAAAAACTCAAATCACTTGATTCAAATGATATCATCTGATTCAGCATACGTACTTTTTTTAAGGTAGCTACTGGAATTTTCATTCATCAAATAGTTACTCAAATCATAATGGATGATGATGGCAGCTACTTCTGAGGGTAAAAACTCCACTCACTTGGTCTGACCGTTACCTCTTGATGAAATTTCTGAGCCTGAGTTTCCCTGACACGCCAGCGACTACGCCTTGAAACACTTTCTTGGAATGATTTCATTCTTGTCTGCAGCAACTGATATCTCTTCTCTGTTTTCATCGCACCTGTATTCAAAAAAACAATGGCATAAGCAGAAAGTCAAAAACTCTCTGTTGTTCAAACTTCATAGCAATGAAATAGCAATGTCTTGGAATTAGGAACCACTCAAACTATCCCATGATCATCATCTCGAAACGTGTTTATCCCATAACGATCTTTTGTGGGAACCTGTTTGAATTAAGAGCCCCCCTTCATTGGAAAATCGTGGCCAACACAAGTTGTGACCGGCCAAAAGTTGCCAAAAATCGTGCCGTTTCTGAGGCCCAAGGGCCACTTCTTTTTGTGGTGTGCCATTCGTTCATAGTCTGCTGCCATGGTTTCCTGCCACGGTTTGTTTCCAGCCGCCCAGGCAGCCGGGTTTTTTTTTCACAACAAAAAAAACCCGTTGAAGTACGAGTCGTGAAAGGCGTCTTTTTTTTGCATTTTCACCTTGGAAACTTTGAACAACTTATGGTTCACCACCCCTTGCCTCCACCAAATTGGTGCTTGGCGCTTTTCCTCCTGCCGCAGCAGCCCTGAGCTGTTCCATCAGAACCTCCCTGCAGCAAGGTTTGATACACGGAATCTGCACATGGTTGGCTTGAATTTGAACATATTACAAACATCCAAAACGACACTGTGCAAAAATGGAATTGATGGCAACAATTTGCAACACTAGGAGATAAATCATCAGGATAAAGTTCGGAATAGTAACAATGATGTTCAAGGCATGTTGAGGCTACAACTATTCAGGGTGTCAAGAATCATAGGCCATGAGGCCCGTGCCTGTCTAGCATGTTGTCTGGGGCACAGCAATAGCAGCAGGGCATTGTGTAGACCTGAAGCTTTCCCACGGCCCTCCTCATGGCCCTACAGCCCTCGACCAGTGACCAGATACATAAAAGGAACGCTTATCCAAAACCTTCCAAATAACTGTCTACGTCTACAATTTGCAGGTCCATGACAGTTGTGTCATCGATGTAGATGTACAGTGATGCATGTGATGCGGAAGCTTCGAAGGGTCTCCCCTGGATTTGAACACTGACCAAAATATATTCCAATATAATAAATACATATCTAGATATAATAGTATCAAATCATGATGGTGCTTACAAGTTGCAGTAACAGCATGGTATGTGATACTGATTTGATATCAATTGTCAATCATCATAGGCCAGAACTCGAAAGAACACGACAAATCATTCACAGACGTGACCATGGTAAAGGCAACCTGTGCTTATCCAACACTATCTCAAAACCTGTGTCTGAATCATCCCAATCTACAACATGCAAACTCATGCAAACACATGTCTCAGGAACCACTGGACTGCTTCTTGGGACCAGGACGCAGCATCTGCACTTGGGGCAGCGTGTGATCCTCCGCAAAACCCGGAGGAAGGTCATTTCCACATCGTGAAAAAAGACAACTCCATGAAAGGTTTCCGGGTTGGACCTTGCCTGCGGCAACAGGCACCCAAACACCTGGCGAGCATTCTGATAGCGAAAGCGCTTCCGATCCGAAAGCCGTGGCATTTAGAGAGTTGAATGTTTTGCATCGATTCTACCAAGCCAAGTTGAATCATGTTCTCTCACCTCAGAAATCTCTATTTGCTGAAGCAACTTACCCATCCCATGTTGCAATGAAAGTTAATACTTATCTATCTTAGCTTGGTGAATATATATATATACTAAAATTATATATACTTATTTATTTACATTTAACACAACTAAATACAACATATGTTCATATATTGGAACTAAACGAATTTTTCTAGCTACGTATTTATATTTTAAATGCTGTAATAAAATGCACGTTTCTGATCATTCAAATGGTATACAGAAACCACATCTCTGGCTTGACCAGTTCGCGCCTGCGTAGCCGGTTTCTCAATGACTCACGCCTGTAACATCCAGCCATCCAGCCATGCTGAATTTCTTGACGCGATGGTGGCATGTAGTGACAGATGACTTGTGAGACTTATGGTTCCTTGAGATTCCTTGAGTGGTTCCATGGACGAATTCTTTTTAACTGATATCCGTTCTCCGAAACCATCTCCTAATCCGGCGAATGAGACAGTTTCTGTCACATTCATGAAAGGGCGGAAACTGGCCAATTTCAAGGCATAATATGAACATTGATCACATTGATGATGACCAGAAACTCAGAGTTGGGACAAAAATGTTCCGCCCTTCCAGGCGGCAAGTTGGATTCGCCACGTGAGAATGAAAATCCACCCAATTCCGCCGGACAAGCTCGGCTGAAGGAAAAATGTCCGACTTGCCGGAACACTGTAACACTTCAAATACATGTCTAGTTAACATCTAGTTAATCTAGTTAGTCTATCTCTGTAATGTGTTTTTTCTCATGTTTCAACATGTTGCTTTTAGAAGTACAAATGCATTGGTTCCTAGAAAACGCCTCCGGCATACCAGACTTTGGGCGCCCCAAAAAAAAAGTTGAGAAAATGCCATTTAGCCATTCGGCTTGGCTGGGGGAAAATGTTCGCCTCGAAGGATTTCCTCAAGTTGTCTCAGGAATAAGTGGAAGTTTTGAGGCTATGAAAGCCTGATCTCTGAAAAATGGGCGTCAAGTCGCCACCCTTCTCTCCATCCACCTGGTGCCCCCAAAGTTTTTTGCACCCATAAAAGATGATGCCCCAAAAGAATGTGGAGAACTCAAGAAAGCCAGCCCCCAACCCCTAAGATCCTAGAATTTAAACGCAGATTAGACACCCGATATCGCAAAACACCACATCAAATTTCACACAGTTTTTTCGCTGTGATAAGTTTGATAAACCCTAACCTTGGCCAAAATCTCTGCAAATAGGAGCTCCAGTTTGGTTTCCATTCGCCAAATATCCAATGCCTTTGCACCCCCTCGAAGTCTGAATGCACCTTCCTCACAGGAATGGGAATCATAACCTGTGAATTGTCAATCTTAAAGCATTGAAACCAGGAGACATCTTATGGCAATATAAACTTGTGTGGATGTTGCAGACCTTTTGGCGACTTTGCCGGTGACAAGTTGTTTGATTCTAAAAAAATATAAATAAATATACATACATACATATGTATATATATGCTCACCCCCCAGGACCTACCAAAATGATCCCTACCCCTTAAGGAGGGGGTACGTAGAAAATTGTAACTTACAATTTTCTACGTCAAGACAGAAAAAATTGTAAGTTACAATTTTCTACGTCTGACGTAGAAATTGTAATGTTACAATTTCTACGTACCTCGAAGCCAAATCTCAAAAAAATAACTTACAATTAAAAAATTGTAAGATCTTACAATTACCAAATGTATCAAAATGTAAGTTATGTTCATGAACGTCGCCCATTTCTCGATCGCAGCAGTAAGATATTACAATTACCAAATGTAAGTTTTCTTATTTCAATGTCATTTTTCTCCATGTTTGATGAGTTTTCACCAGGGTCTCGCCAAAAGCTGGCACGAAAGCCAAGATCTTGCCAAAAACTGTCAAAAATCCGCTTCTTAATCCTTTTTTGAATTGAATGTTCAAAAGAAAAAATTGCAACGAAAAACACTTGTAGTGGAATCATACGGCTGTATCAAATCCTTGTACAAGAAATCAAAGACAAAACAATGAAACAGACATATGTACAAGGGTGGTTGGGAACAACTCTTGGACAAACCACGGAGGCTCTCAATGTGTTTGTACAATGCATATATCACTATATGTACGTGTGCCGGGGGACGCCAAAAAAATCGTAAGTTCAGACGTAGGAACGTCTGAAGTTACAATTTTGGGACCACCCCCCTCCCCCCCCCCCCATTGGAAAATTGTAACTTACAATTTTCTACGCCCTTTCTCCCCAAACAATTGTAACTTACAATTTTCTACGCCCACCCCCCCCATAATCAAGGTTAAGGGGGTGGGGATCCAAAATGACGCTACAGATGCAAAATCATGTTTTTCAACCCTCGCCAATGCTAATCTTCAATCTTATACTATATCAGCTGCGCTATTTAGGTAGTCCTTATTGAGTTTATTTTTGTTAGTGTGTGTTTCTACAGGTTCATTAGGAAACTTAAAAACAGGACATGTAGAAAACATGTATTCATAGTCATGTTTTTTGTATTTAGGATTTTCATATATGTATCTTAAAATGTTGTTAATTGTTTTATAGTAATGGTAGGGTCTCTACACCATTTTTCACAACACCAATCAAAGCCCTCCTTGCTATTATACACGTGTCCATTTTTCAGGAAATCTAGTTTAGAGTGTCAAAAGCTAGATAAGATATTATCATACCTAAATCAATTCTAGGTTCTTTACTTCAGGTATATCGTATAGTAAGATAAATACATCAAGTGAATGATTTTATTCTACGGCTCTTTCTCATTACCTCATCTTCTAAATTATATATTTCCATCTCTAACCCTTCAGAACTAGCACCTTCAGAAATGGCATCAAGAGTATCATCATCAAAATGTCCTATACGTTCAATAGCCATATCTGGTCATATACTCTGCTTCAATGCGATCTGTATACTGACATATTTAATACGACTGCGTTCAAATATGTTTTTAAATTGATGTATCATACCATTTGCTTCAATGCCATCCAAGAATTCATTCATGGTTTCATTCTGCTTTTCCAAGGTATAACACACCAAAAATCTACTATATATAGGTAATATTTGTAAAAATCATTTTTTAAGCCAAAAAAATACTCTATCATTTATTTTGATGCTTCGGAATACTGTTCTTTTGGGCAAGTTAAGCTATTTTCGTTCATTCCGAATGGTCCCGGATTTGATCCATCAACAGGACTTAGGTTGCTCCGAATTCCGTTTCGAAGATGCGGTTTTAAATTTCTGAGACGCGATGTCACATGTCATTTTCTGCTAGGAAGGAATTGGGAACATGATCGGCAATTATATTTCGGAAGCGTCAACGTTTCGGTCCGTAGAGATTTTGAAGTGCAAATATTGATTTTAAAATGACTGAAGGGAACAAAACCTGCACAGGCCCAAGATTCCGAAGAATCCCGATGAACAAAGTGCAGGATTCATGTGCAGGCCCAAGATTCCCTAGAATCCAAAGATTTTTGGAACTTTGTCAAGAATCCCGATGAACAAGGTGCAGGATTCATGGGAATCTTGGGCCTGTGCATGAATCCTGCACTTTGTTCATCGGGATTCTTGGGAATCTTGGGCCTGTGCACGTTTTGTGAAGGTCTTATGTTAAATTTTGTTTTTTGAAAAATGCAGTTCCCTTGGTTTTTTAATGGTGAACCTCAGAATTCCTGCAGAAGGTCTTCATTTTTTGGTGGAATTTCTGAAAATGGAGAACCGGATTCGGGTTTTGCATTCTGGGGTGCTTTTAAACAGATGATTGCAATAGAAATGTTTGACACATAGTGTATTCAAAAAAAACTTGTATTTACAGTGGTTTTTGCATGTGCCACAATTTGAAAGATGAAGATGAAGATACATATGTGATACACCCCCTCCCCAGGTAGGTCCTGGGTGTGTATATTTTTTTCAAAAAACAAATAAAAAAACATAAATATGTATAGTGAAAGAGGAGGAGAAGGAGGAGGAGGAGAAGGAGGAGGAGGAGGCAGGAGGAGGAGGGGGACGAGGGGGCGATGGCATTGACCTAACATTAAAATCTAACAACACTCACCTGACAGGTGGGGAACAGATACTACTTTACCTTCCAGCAAACTAACATGGCAAGCCCGAAAATCCACCTTTTCCAATAGGAAATGCATCTGGATTTTCCAGCCGTAGTACGTGGTATCCGTGGAAACTACCGAGCATCCATCAAACTCTGCAAGGTGATTTGTCCATCACCTGGGTCCAAGAATTCGAAGAGGCTCATCAAGTCCTCAACAAAAAATCCACATCCCCCAAGTTTGGGACAAAATGATACACCGCAACAACAGGCCTTCCATTCAAAGGCCTGAGGGAATCTGAAACTGTTTGCTAGGGTTGAATGAAGCTGAACTGATGCTAAAACTGTTGGAAACTGAGAGAATCAACAACATGTGCCAGCACCATCCAGTTCCAAAGTCAGATTTTCTTTTCAAGAACAACATGAAATGCGGCTATGACAGGGCTAAGCGGTATGCATTTTGATACTTTAACTATTGCCATGTTTACACTCTTTGTCATCAAGCAATCACATTGTCATATTGCATCATATAATCGCACTTCGCGCACGACCCCTGCAAAACGAACGTCACGTCTAGAGCTCTGCATCTAGTGTAGAAAAGAGGGACATTTTGAAAGGTACAGATATCACTATTTTGTTGCAGGCACTTAGAACTGTGAGCCTGCTTTCGGCATGATGCAGGGTTTCCTCAAGCATATCGCCTACAATCTTTCATATGAACTACTCCTGCATACCATACCTCAGTTCTACAATTGTGGCAGTTGACTCACAATCTACGTTAAAAAAATATGGCCATATGAATCAATGATCGAATCAAAGGAAGTTTTTTTGAGAAACTTCCGATATACGAAGGACATCGCAAAGTACAAGACTAGTAGACTAAAAGAAAAGTAGAGTCAAAGAACGGTACACTGAAAGAACAGGAGAGTAAAAGAATAGTAGCGTAAAAGAACGGTAAAAAAAAGTAGTAGACTAAAAAGAAACTAGAATACACGAATAGTAGAAGCCAAAGAATACTAGAGTAAAAGAATAGTAGTATAAAGGAACAGTAGAGTCAAAAAACAGAGTCAAAGAAAAGTAGGGTAACAAAAAATAAAAGTCAAAGAATAGTAGAATGATAATAGAATAGTAGAGTAAAAGAAAAGTAGAACCAAAGAATAGTAGAGTAAATGAAAAGTAGAGCCAAGGAATAATAGAGTCAAAGAATAAAGGAATAGTAGAGTCAAAGAAAAATGAATAGTAGAAAAAAATAGTGGAATAAAAAAAACCAGGGTAAAAAAAAAGAACAAAAGAAGAGTAGAATAAAAAATAAAAGAAGCCAAAGACTATAGAGTACAATAGTAGAGTCAAAGAATAGCAGAATAAAAGGATAGTAGAGCCAAAGAGAAGTAGAGCAAAAGAAAAGCACAGTCAAAGACTAGTAGCGTCAAAGAAAAATATAGAATCTAGAAGAAAAGAATAGTACGCCTTTTGTGGCCGGCGCGATATTATATTGGTGAATGTGCACACGAGTTGCGCACTCAGTTTTCGTGGCAGGTGCGATATTTGGCGCAGTTTAACTATTGTGAAAACATGTCAAAACAAAAAAAGCCACCAGACCCGGACAAAAAAGCTGCTGAAAGAATGTGTTTTTGTCCACATCTGGTGACCTTGACAACTGCCAACTTTTCGTGGCAGACGCCAAAACTTGGCTTCATGCGCCTATTCTCCGGAAAAATGCTGCAAGGGGTGGAAGTGCATTAAATGCTTTTGACCTGTCTAATATCCCAGCCCCCAAACGTGTATTTATTATTGATGTCTCGAGTAGATTGGATATGTTGCTCTTGACCCTTGAGATATAATTTCAAAGATGACGCGCGTGTGGAAAAGAAACTTCCCAGCCCAGGGTCATGATATTCCAACTCCAATTGGCCCATCCAGAACTGCAGCATTGGCGATTCCACAAGTTTGGAAAATTCTTCTTTGCTAATGGCACCATCTCCAGATGCATCAATGTTTCGGAAGAGCGTCTGCACCTTGTGGAAGTCCAAAGGAGCTCAAGCGCAACAAAAATATAACGATTGATGCCCAAAATGCCTAGCTATTAAATTCTATTGGCAATATCAAAATTATATACCGCCCCCCGCCCAAAAATCAATACAGTATGTCCCCTGGAGAGGGACCATTTCAAAGGGAAAATAGTCTTCCAAGCATCATTTTTTCAGGGTACATGTCAGTTTTAGGGGGAGTATATAATGTCGTTCCATCCTACGCATTCATATTCATATTCTCACTGCTGTTGTATGGTTATTTCTCCTTGACTCCCAAGATGTTAAGAGAATTTATGACTGAAACCGCGACTAGACCTTGACAAATTTGCACAACTTACATTCTGGGTCTATCAATGAAATTGCAGGAATAGATAAACATCGTCGATTTCTCCACAACCCTGGCAGTCTGAGCCCTACCTTGTTCTGATAGTTCTTCAGGTCACGTTGCCTTTGCTTAAATGCAAGCTCCTCATCCCCACTGGCAGTTCGTAATGTTTGGTTCACAAACACGGCATTCAACACGTTCCTAGGTTGACGAGGAAGCACAAGAAAAAAATGATTCGTTGGAGTTGTCGATCGTCTTTTGGATCTAGGTGCAACTGAAGGCGAATGATACCAACTGAGCAAATGTGGTTTTTAAACGTTTTTAATGGTTTCCAAGTTCGGCGAAGAATCTGCCTTTAAGATGTTCAATGTCAAGGTGCCGATGATCTCCAGTTAAAGGGTTTCACTGTCTGAATAACCCTGATACGTTGAACGAAAGTTTCTGACTTGCTTCCAGGGCACAATATGGCAAAGCCAAATACACACCGGAAAATCAGAAAGAAAAGTGTATACCATTGGCTGATGTTGTCCACAAGGACACGGCATGGAGGGCCCCAGTTCGCAAAGAGCACTTCCTGCAAACAAGAGCAGCAAGGCAAGGCAACAACAAGCCGATGCACGAAGATATTGAATACTGCAGAAGCCCTCCCAAAGAATCCAAAGGATATTCTTCTCTTGGAGAAAACAAGTCGACACTACTTTTGAAATATGACATGCAACCATCGGTTGAAAAAAGTAATATCAATAATCAAAATAACATATACATGGTGTAAAAAAGAAAACAGCCGGAAACAAAAATTAGGCAAAGTGATAGTGGCAAACATCGTCAGGAAGGATCGGGAGAATGTGCCGTAATATCTAAAGACCTCCCGGCGAGCATTCACGTCCGCCGTGGGATCGCGCACGAAGTCCATTGACAGGTTTGAAAGGAACATACCACCAGCAGCTTGGAATAAGGCCAAAAGGATAAAGGCCCAGAATAGCATAAACCTCGGAAGATGTTTGGATGGCCTTGGAATGCCATGGGATTGCCTTGGGCCTTGGCTAAACTGATTTTACATGATTTTACTGTTGCATATTCTTTTGAGTTCCATATGTTTTGTCTGATTTCTTCTTGGTAATGATCGGCGCTCCTCCTGTCAAGTAGAGTTTCCCTCTATTACAGCATCCTCCAGTTGTGCTGAATTCCAAAAAAACGCGTTCAAAGAGCCCAGGCACCGACTCGCTAGAAGGCATTTGCTTAGCAAATGTAGCGATGGCAGGTTGGAAATCACATCCACAAGGCGAAAAGCTCGAGCCAGCCGACCCACGTTGCATAAGTGCATCCACACGTTGTGCACTGGGAAGAATGAAAGCACCATGTAAGCGATCCCAGATATTGCAGCAAACAGATCCGCGTAGCCTTCATTGAAAGAAGTTCAGAGACATTCAAGATTAGAATTAAAACTGTCCTTGGGATTCATCAAAGCTTGATTCCCATGATGACATATCACAACTTTGTCACTCTTGTGACTCCGAGTGAGGAGCACCTTGCGATATCTTGCCATTAATCCCATGGATTATAATCAGAATGTGGTTGGTCGCTCACCCTGCTGTTGAAGGAGCTAAGGCACTCCCAATCAACTTCCAGAATTTGCATCCCAGAAATCGAAGCTGCGCTACAACATCCAAGACGTAGATCAACGATACCAAGAAGTGACAGGCTGCAAAGAGGCCCCTCCAATTCTTCCACCTGAAACAAGGGAGAAACAAATTGCCTCTCATCAAAGCCGTTGCCTGGCAAAACTGACATGTTCCGTAAAAATCAAGCAAAAATCAACCGTTCCCCAGTCAAGACACCACTGCGAGGGAGGCTGCACTACTCCGTCAAAATCCGCAAGATTCAAGTCACCCGCCAAATCAAGGCCTTCCAATTGTTGCTCAATACAAAGGAGAACAATATCCACAAGGAAAACCAAGGCCAACAGAATGTCCTGAGCTGCAATGTTTTGGGTTCAACCGCCTGTTTGCTGGGGGTATAGTATGGTTGTTCCAACTTTGGGCCAGCTACTCTAGTACATGGCGAGCTTCTGTGATATGTCATCTAAATTTAAAAAACGCCGAAAAACAAAGCTCAAAGAACACACACATTCAAACAATCATTCAATATTCGTATTTAACATGTATTAAACAAAACTTGGCATGATGCCATCTTGATGCAAAAATATGTTCTAAAAAATGCGTAAATGTGCAGCCCAAACTCAAATGTCCAAGTTCGTTGAGGCTTTTTCACTTCTTCATGGACTGCAGCGCTAAGGTCTGACTCTTGCCATGCATACAAGATTTGCTCTGCGTCAAGTGAATAGAGACTGCCTCTGCTCCTTGCTCTACTAGACTTACTCGTTTCTCTTTCACCGTATGAACTGAACCCAGAAGGATCCTTAGTGCAAATCAATTCTTTGCGAAATAGAGCGGAAAGTGCAGGACACATGCAACATAATAGGATACATAACGCCCCAAAAATCACAGAAGGTTTCTTTGGCGCACTTCCGAGACAAAACACTGCTTATGCAACAAGCAAAAACGCAAAAATGACATGCATC
Source organism: Breviolum minutum Mf 1.05b.01 (assembly GCA_000507305.1). Taxonomy (NCBI): domain Eukaryota; class Dinophyceae; order Suessiales; family Symbiodiniaceae; genus Breviolum; species Breviolum minutum. The sequence continues at coordinate 221,063 of DF239197.1, read as the reverse complement.
TCAAAACAGGCTGCCATGCGCAGAAGAACTCCAGAATAAGCCGAGTAGCGGCAGTGAAGTACTGACTTGTTTGTTGGGTCCCTTGGGCGACTTCTGATAAGTGTAGATTCACAAGTTGCTTCAACAACAACTCAAATTCCACTGAAAGACCTGTCCTTTCAAGGTTTGGTGATGGTGATGGCTCATCATCTTCCGGTAGAGGTGGGCGGCATGGTGCGGATATATCAGCAATGCGGATATCCATTGCTGAGGTTGGCTTATCTGATGTTGAGCCTATCTGCAACCTGCGGAAATTCATGAAATGTTGCACACAGAACAACATCTAATGTAACGACATAGTCAGATTCAGATGTATCTCGGAGATACATCAAGTGACACAAGGCGCGATGTGAAAAGATATTCAACTTTATCATGTTTCAATTTCAGGCGCCAAATTCACCAAAAACAAAAATAATCAATGGAGTTCTGCTGCTCATCTTTCTGCAAATGCACAAACCCTTGGTACATGACTCACGGTGTGCCTTTCATGCAATCCAAATACCACTGGCTAGCCACCACTGGTATTTCAGGGCTTAGCACCCATGGATCAATTTTCAAAATCCAGGACAAAAAATGACTCCAAGCCAAATACCGAACCCCAAATGCCATTCACTGGTTTTCTGAGGGCTCAAAATCTAGATCCCAATCAGCTTCACAATTCGTCCATGTTCAAGGCAAACACCCACATTTACAAAAAGCATCGTTGCTCGAAATTTGGCCTAAAAAAACGGGTGAGAAAGACAACTCAGTAAAAAAAACACTGGATGGTTTTGTCAGCATGATGGATGAGCTTTAGCTTCTGGCTAAGCATATATCATTATTGATTTCCTTCAAAAATTGGTTGAATCCGTTGGCCCTGAATTTGGAGCCATCCTATGCCATCCCTGGCAGCAACTCTGATATCCCTTGTGCCATTTCCCTGCCTTTCTTGGACCTTCAGCTTTGTTGTAAATCAGCGGTCCCAAAGAACAAGTTGGATTTGCACTTTTCTGTGCACACTGGGGGGGGGGAATCTATCTGCATATTTATGTAATATATTGTAATATAAATTATCAATATAGGTACCCAAAAATGTGTGTGTGATGTTTATTGTCTCTCAATCGAATTCATGTAGGCACACATGTGTGCTTGAAATATATTGTACACTATACGGCGGTCAATATATTTTTATATATAATATCTCTGTCTGTGTGTTTCAAGATGTTAGGTGTCAAGTAGCCATTGCACACAGAAGGACGCTGAGTAGACCAGGAGTCTCTTGGTGAAGAATTGTGTCAGGGGTTCGGGTTAAGATCAAGTACACGCAAAAAATCAGTTTCTTTCAACTTCCGTCTCACTTTCTGCGGTTTAGCACTGGTTTCTTCCACATCTGCCCCGCCAAATCATGTCCATACGAGAGAGAATGCTGCACTGAGAAATCGGACAACAACTTTTGCTTTGTCAGCCCCTTGGCTTGCAGAACTTTCGGTCTTGAAACTCAGAGAGCGAAAACATCCCAACTATATGAAAATAGTGCCCCTTTATCCATATGTCTAAATCACAACCACCACAACAACAACAACAACAACAACAACCACAACCACAACCACAACCACAACCACAACCACAACAACAACAACAACAACAACAACAACCACAACCACAACAACAACAACCACAACGACAACAACAAAAAAACAGGGAGAAGAACAGGAACAAGACCCACTTCCTAGATCTTCATAGAACTTGCCTTAAAAAAAAACATCCCAAGTGCCAGGCGCTCAGCATCCCAACTTTCGTCACCTTAAGTCGTGATTCCGGATTCCCGCCAAGCGGGGGAAGCTGGAAAAATCATTGAACATCCGAGATCCCCACCCTTCAGGGGGTCCCTATATATGCAAACAAAAAACATGGTTAAGCTCATCCTGGATGATCTTTGTTGCAGGTGATTTGCGATAAGTGATACCTGTTTTGGATGACTGATAGATGTGCAGCTTTTTCGAAATTTCAAAAAGGCAGATGTACAGTGGGATATAATACTTCACAGTTGTATTTCATCAGACTGCTGGTTGAGGCGGCCACTGTCGCCTCCTTCACTCTCATTGTCGCTCCTTGCCAAGCAAAACACAACCGCAGCAGGGATCTCTGTGCGATCATCATGTCGAATCAGGGCTTTGTGGAGAACCATGGTGACATTCTAGATCGAATCTATTCGAATTTTGCAAATCGGCTAACGATTCCAATTTTGATAATTTTGATAGGCAGCGTCCATTTCTTCAACTGCATAAACCTACCGAAATTGGAGCACCTCTGAAAGTACCTATTTTTTTCCGGAACGGTGGTGAAACTTTTTCAGGAAACCCTAATGAATATTGTACCTTCCACTGAAATTTCTGCCTTTCATCCTTGGTTTTCATGATTGGCTTATCCTCTTCACTAGAACCACTGGATTGTTGTAGGATAAGCCACCCATCCATCATTGGACTCTCATGAAAATTACCCTTAGATCCTAAGGTTCCAGACCAATTCCAACAGCTTTTCCCATGAAGATTTCCAGCTCGAGGACTTCCTTCAGGACTGGGTGATCCTTCACTACGAGGACTGGGCCTCAGGACCAATCAATTGTGTTGTGCCATTGTGGAAGGCACTTAGCCACCTCTGAATCCAGAAATATTGATATGAATGCATTTAATTCCCCCTGTATACATATGTGATATTAGTGATATTAGTGCATTTAGTTTGTGGGAAAAATGGTACTTCCTAAAATACAAGACATTTTGCCATGGCTACCCATAAACACACCATTTCAGCCGATGCTTCTGTACGAATTCTTAAAGGATTTTGTTGGTTTCCCACTCAATGTTGCCAACTCGGCGGGAGCTTCTGAGATTTGCCTGATCATCCCGATCCTGCTTTTGTAGTCGTCATGACAGCATCAAAAAGCTGCCTTTTTTCTATAGACAAATGGCGACAACTCCAAGAAAAGCAACCCCCAAGCACCCTATGCATGAGGGTAAGACATGAAGAATTGGCATGGCAGGCTGCACCACTCTGTCAGCTACATGAACCTACATAAATACCACGTTTTGCTGGCTAGCCTCCGTGACAACTTTAGAAACTTTAGAGAGATCTGCCATGTTGTGTGAACTTGCCACACTTCAAAGTTTTGTACTGAAAAGGTCCAAAAACTGGAGTCTGGTGTTGAGTTTGGCGGTCTGGTTGCTTCAGCATGAGCTCAAGATTAGGTGAAACAGGTGAGACCCTTTGTGGGCTGAGAGCCGGCAAGATACAACATGTTCACCCTCCAGCCCCGAACACATACAGGTCCCATGGCAGGTCCCATGACCAAGTGAATCAAGACCATGGCAACAGCCACGGAGGTTCTGCGCAGCAAACCGGTTCATATTTGATGGTCAGTAGGGATATGTACGCATTATAGTCATTAGTATTGCATCCCGTGCGCAAAAGTGAAACACATTGAAAAGACATGGAAAAATGAACAAAACATCCTTTTATAGATCCTTGCAGGCCAGTAGGCCAACCATTTCTTAATGCTGCTCATGTTGAAATCTCTTTTCTGCTCCACCCCTATTTTTGGACGTTTTGAATCTCTCGTCATCTGAAATCGTCGCTTGTTCAAAAGCTGCGTTCGTTCACGTCCTGCAGCTGAAGGCAAGCGACTGGATGCACCAACTCCAACTAGCAAAGGGATAGCCATCGGGTGGGCCATGGTTTGCCACAGCCATGGACACATCACAGCTTTGCCACGATGCACCATGATTCAAACGTTCTTCCGCCTCAGCCACCATCCGCCTGAAAACGGGAGAGGAAATCGGGATTGGCAAGGTAAGGAAATCTTTATTTTTTCTCAAAAAAATGGTGAATCTTAAGGAATCTTATTTACCTACATTTGGTAGGTAAATATACCACAGATGGATCGTTTGGGAATCCTGCGAAATTCCAAAAACCCACAAAATTTTACCAACTTGAAAAAATCAAGAGGCCACCCGGTCCATTCTTGATTCCAGCTTCAGCAGTTGTGTATTACCAAACTTTCTCCTACACTTTCCAAAAGAATGCTTGCTGACAAAAATCAGATCTGTAGCCAGAAAAAAACAGCTGCTAAATACTTCTGGTTATTTTTCTATAAGTTGGATCATTTGGCTAAATTATGGAAAAAAGTTTGATTTTTTGTCCATTTTTGCAATAAATTCCACCATGTTTTCCCAATTTTTCAATGTTTTCTCAATATTTTCCGAAGGATTTTGTCTTCCATTCGCAACAACGTTGGGATGTCACCTCAGACTACTTCCTATGCGTTGAAATTGAAGCCCCCAAAAGCCTCCAAAATTGCAAAGTGAGGAAGGCAGCTGCCTAAAAACTGAAAAGTTTGTGGAAGTTTTGTTCCAAAAATCCTATGAAATCATAGCATACATGCATAAAAATCCATTAAACATTCTGGGCTTCACACTAATGAGCCCAATGCTTTGTGAACAGCTCCACCTCATTGATTCGTGGCGAGTTTCGCCCACGAAATGTGGGCTATCTGGGGGCCTGGTGTGACAACATCTTGATTTTACAGTGCTACAAGATGGGCCTCTACTAGTTATATAACAAATAGAACTTATTTCCCCTTATAAGTGGGGTTATAACCTTACTATTTATCAAAACTGGATCCGGGGCCCACCGTAGATCAGATCTTGATGATATATCCAAATGTCATGAGTCATAGGTATGATATTCCTGTTTTATATATCATTTAATTCACAGTAACCACTCCTGTTCGTGGATATTTCTGTTTTAATCTCATGTCGTTTAGGATTTAGTAAAGCCCATCAACACCATCAACGGATCAGGATGGCATCACTTGGCTGAAATCAACATCGCCTGGAAGTGCCACCAACAACTTTCAGGTGCACATATCGCATACTGTTGACCCCGGATTAAGAAAAACCCCATGGTTGTTTAATTGGAGGGGTCCCATTTTAAAGGGGATTAAAATCACTTTTGGGGGTACCCCCCTTAATAATCACTATAATCCGGGGGTTGACATTATTATCATCATATTTGGCACTTGCAATTTGCAGGAATAGCCATAGTATATCATAGCATGTCATTATGATTCGACATCAAATGATCACAGGCCAGAACTCGAAACAATACGACAAATCATTCACAGTCGTGGCAATGATAAACGCAACCTGTGATTATCCGACACTACCGAAACCTGTGCCTAAATCATCCCAATCTACAACGTGCAAACTCATGCGAACTCATGTCTCTGGAACCACTGGACTGCTTCTTGAGACCAGGACGCAGCATCTGCACTTGGGGCAGCGCGTGATCCTCCAAGATTGGTGTGACGGAAAACCGGGAGGAACATGTCACTGAATGAAAGTGCAGCCTTAGGCAACAGGCACCCAAGCACCTGGGCTGATATACGCTGATAGCCAAAGGGCTTTGGACTATCATTAATATATAATATACATGTGCATACATGTGCATGTATATATGTAAATAAGAATTTCTATGCTCCAACATACATATATATAAGTATTCCGATCATAATTATTTAATAATGGCATACAGAATCCACATCTCCGGCTCGACCTCGCCTGCGTAGCTGGTTTCTCAATGACTCACGCCTGGTTCGCACCCCATCCAGTCATGCTGAATTGCTTGACGCGATGTTAGACGCCCCTCATGGAGATCCATATGCTTCTCTAGAGACCGTAAGGTGATGGCATGTAGTGACGAATGACTTGTGAGACAAATTGGTTCCTTCCAATTTCCCATGGACGAATTTTTTTCAACTGATCGATTCAACCGAATCAGCCGAGCGAGACAGTGATGTTACATTCATGAAGCGGGGGGTTGGCCAATTTCAAGGCAAAGTATGAACATTGATCACATTGATCGTGACCAAAAGCACCACAAAGTTTGAGGATTCCTGTTTTTTCTAAAATTTGAAGGGACAAAAAAAACAACTCCGCCCGCTTGAGCTTCAACTCCCCTGCTTTGGTGTTGGGTTTCAAGCATTTCAGGCCACCAAGTTGAAATACCCACTTCTGTTTTTCTGGTAGGTTTCTTGGCGTTTCGGAAAAATGCCACATGTTTGCCATCAAAAATCAAAAACATGTCTAGTTCACATCTAGTGAAAATCTAGTTAATCTAGTTAGTCAAAAGTTGTAAAGTGTGTTTTTAAAATCATGTTTCAACATGTTGCTTTAGAAGTACCTATACATTGGTTCCTAGAAAATGCACTTTTGATGAAAGGCGAATGGCGGCCTAAAAGTTCCTGTCCACCCACTCCATGTGTTCGGTTCCAAGATTCATCTTGGCCGTTCGTTCGGTAGCAAACTCAGGTAGCTAACTCTGGAGGGAATTTTTTTGGATGGGAAGTTTGGAAAGCACCTCCACCAGTCAGATCACGCCTACACCACGTTGACAAAAGTAGAACTTTTGAGGCTATGAAAGCCTGATTTCTGAAAAATGGGCGTCAAATGCGTCAACTTGCCACCCTTCTCTCCATCCACCTGGTCTCCATCCACCTGGTGTTTTTGCAGCCCAAAAGCACTACTGTAACAAAGTCAGCCCGGAAACTAAACCCCTGGCATCCTTGAATTTAAACGTAGATTAGACATCCGATATTACAAAACACCACATAAAACTCCACCACATTGACCACCCTCATAACCTTGGCAAAAATCTCTGCAAAGAGGAGCTCCAGTTTGGTTTCCACTCGCCAAATATCCAGTGCCTTTGCACCCCCTCGACGTCTGAGTGCACCTTCCTCACACGAATGGGAGAACCATAACGTGTGAATTGTGAATGTTACACTCCCTAAAACTATCTAGGACCTCAACTCGCACAATCTTTTTTGCAGCTGCGTATGCATCCAAATCATGGTTGAGTGGTTCCAGGTCATCTTGAAAAGACCCCACTCAACAAGAGAAGCAAGCCAAACTCGAGACTGGTGGTGTATTGGGGTGGTTGGAGGGCAGCTTGAGCATCAAAAAGAAGTTTGAGAATCACTCCTAGGAATCAGGAGCTCAACTCGCACAATCTTTTTTCCAGCTGCGCATGCATCCAAATCATGGTTGAGTGGTTCCAGGTCATCTTGAAAAGACCCGATTTGACCCCACCTTCACTTTGTCTTTACAAGTCTTCGAGTTGGCTTGCAAAAGAAAAGTCCAAGCGGTCTCTGGCACCTGTGAGTTCCGATAGGTGATTGCTTTTTGCAACACCTCATCAAAAATAAAAACACCTGAAAGAACTGCTTGCTTCGCTTCAAAGGAAACAGTGTTCAGGTATGTCGAGGCAGCAACTTCCTGAAGGTAAATGCTCATAGTGGCCCAGCTAGCCCACCTGCCACGTCTCTGAACCAGCTCTGAACATTCTGTCATAGAGATAAGCGAAAGCAAACATCATTCGTCAGCTGGTCCTCCAGTCCAGAAACCTGAAGGTCGGTAGCAGCAGCGGCCAACTTCCTCTCATCGATGTGCCTTTTGAAGAGCACAGCAATAGCTACTTACTGCAAGTTCATCAGTGTAAGTAGCCGAGGGTTTGGTGTAGGAGCCTTGAATGACAATGTGCTTATGTCCTCCTGGGCAAGGGCGGTGCAGTGAGGAAAGCTCCATGTTGGCACCAATGAAGACAATTTCCTTCTTGTGCGGTGATCCATAGGCACACGATGCCAACCAGACCTCTCTGGCCCCAAGCAACAAAAGCCGCTGCCACTCTTGCAACCACCTCATCTTGGATCTTCTCGGCTGCTCTCCCAGGCCAAAGACATGAAGTCTAAGGGCAGCTTCAAACAGGCACAGAGCTGCAAATGCAAGAGCATTCCCAACCAAAGCTTTCCAAGTCAACGGCACAAGTCCACGAGGCTGAGCATACGTGTCATTTTCACATAGATGGAGAAGCCAAGGTAGGACCTTGTGGTCGGTGATGTCGTAGGCAGGCGACCTCGACAGGTCCATAACAGGACCAACAACACACCGAGCCTGTCAAGCTCTCGGCTAATCTTTCCTGCTCCTCCGCATACTTCAACAAACTCATACCACAAGCCTTTGGTCATCCTCACCAAGATCAACCTCATCCTCCTTCCAAGACTCCAACCTCTCCTCAAAACCAGCATCATACTCCTTCAAAACGATCTGGGCCTTTGAGAGGAGAGGCAAGTTCTCTTCCTTTTTGTCAGCACTCCTCCAGAGCAGCTTCGAAACATCCTCTGAGATTCTCGTCTTGACAACAGTTCCTTTGGAATTTGAAGCATCTGTGGCATATACCCAATCTGAAAAGGGGACAGCGACATTTGAGCTGATAACAGGAGCAAGAGCACTCAGCACAGCAAGCTCGTCAGCCGCAGCTCTGGGCAACTTGACAAGTCGGGGATCATCCTGATCGATGGAAGCACTGCTGACGACCTTGAAAACGTTGTTCAGGACGGCCATGGCAAGCCTTCGAAAGAGCAGGACAGAAACCCAGCTGCCAATCAAGCTGGAATGGAAGGCATCTGAAGTATAGCCCATTCCAGAGGCAACAGCTGATAGGGAGGCAAGTCCAAGACGCTTTGAAGCAGGCGCAGAGACAGAAACAAGCCCATCATTGACACACTGAAGACGGGAATCACCAGCTGCCTTGAAGAGTAGGCAGTTGATCTGGTCTTTGTCATCTGAACCAAGTATCTCTTGCTGGGCGTAAATCTCTTTGGCCTTCTTGAAGCAGCGAAAAGCCCCACTTGAAATTCCAGAAGTTCCTTCTTTGCCAAAATCGAAAGAAAGCCGACTCTCCCTCGACAAACTGAATCATCGATGACCAAGCCTTCAACACACTCATCACGATAGATAGCTGAGCGGCTCAGTAGACGGGTAGCAGGGTCTAGAAGTCGACCATCACAAAGGAGACCAGCATGGGCAGACGTAGGTGATCGCATTGGCTAATAGCCCGGAAGCAGCCCACAACCAAAGGGTCTCCTGAGAGAGGAGCTCTGTTCTGTTCGCCGCCAAGCATGTCACCTCCCACATACCGGTGGTTCATAGACTTCTTCTTCTTGGACATGTACTCCTCAACGAACCCATCTAGGCAGAGAGCCCATGAAGCGAGCTCAGTCGCAACGGGGGATAGAGGCAATTTGAAGCAGCCCTCATCTTTGAAACGCCAAATTGGTGGTAGTAGTCACGCCGGTCCGTGATACATCCACAGACAACCTCTTCCCACATCAAAGGAGACAGTTGTAGCAAAGAAACCCCTGAAGGGAAGTTGCCAGAGGGACCATGCAAGACAGCCTCTGCAAAATTTTGCCCCCCGTCGGTCAATGATCATTCTGTCGGACGAGGCATTCTTGTAATTGTTGAACACCCTCACGTAGCGAAAAATCTGATCAGGGGCTTCTTCAAGAGGGATCACTCTCAGAAGTTGATTTGCCCAGTACCCAGCTTCCCAGGCTCTCTCGGCTCTTGTTCTCCCTGTTCCACCCGAGTTCCACCAGAGAGGTTTGCACAAAGACGAACGCAAAAATCAGGAATAGGGATTTCACAAGCAGGGACTTGTATTCGTGGCTGGAAGAAGGTGGGCTCCCACGACCGACTGGCCGAGGAGTGGTGACAACGTCCCAGGCCCCCGACCTGGTTTCAGCAGCACCAGAACCCAGAGCACCTTCGCCCAAGGTCACGAAGCAGGTCCTCAAGCCTCCTCTCAAAAACCTCTCGATCAACCATGCAAATAGCCCCTGAGACGATCAAGGGCTAGGTCAGAAGGATGACCAGAAGTAGGAGCGGTTGTGGAGCGAGATGTGCCCAAAGTCTATTGGCGGAGCCGAAGGAAAAGGAAAATGCAAGTGGTTGCGGTGGCAAGGGCGCCCAATGAAAGTCCAAGAAGGAAAGCCAATCCAAGAGTGAACCAGGTAGGCTGGCCACAATGAATTGGACACCCAAGTCCGAACCAATTGGTTGCCACCCCAGGCGAGCAAATTCCAAGAACTCACGACCGAAGGACAAGACAGAGACCATCAACACACACACACACAGCTTGAGCATCAAAAAGAAGTTTGAGAATCACTCCTAGGAATCAAAACTAACATAGCACCTAAAAATGGTGGTTTGCAATGGGAATCTCCCTTTTCCAGGGGGCCCCCCATTTTCAGGTGCGAACTGATAGTTTTAGGGAGGGCAAGGCATTGGAAACAAAAAAACAATCTGCCACGGGCCGTGGCAAGGACACAAGGAATCATGATAAGGCATGATAAGGCCAAACATATTGCCGCAGTTGGATTGGGGTTCGGAATTAATTTTGTTTTTTTGTTTTTTGGGGTGGAATTTGTTGTGGTTTTCGGTCTCGAATTTACCCTGGCTTCGGACAAGGGTGCTAATGGTCATGTTAGTGGTGCTGGTAATGGTGCTCGTGGCGTGGGTGGTCGTACTGCTGCTGCTGCTGGTGGTGGTGGCGCTGCTGCTGGTGGGGTTGTGGTTGTGGTTGTTGTGGCTGTTTTGGCTGTTGTTGTTGTTGTTGCTGGCGGTGGCGCTGCTGCTGGTGGGGTTGTGGTTGCGGCCGTTGTGGCTGTTCTTTTTCTGCTTTTGAAGTTGCTGTTCTGCTGTTGAAATTGCTGAAGATGCCACACTGGCTAAAATCTAAAAGAGCTGGAGGCCTCCCTCCCAGATGTTGTGGCTGTCGCTAGATACTACTGTTTACCGATAAGTTGAAGATGTTGTTGCTGTCGTCGTTGTTGTTGTTCTTCTTCTTCTTCTTCTTCTTCTTCTTCTTCTTCTTCTTCTTCTTCTTCTTGTTGTTGTTGTTGTTGTTGTTGTTGTTGCTGTTGTTGTTGTTGTTGTTGTTGTTGCTGTTGTTGTTGTTGTTGCTGTTGTTGTTGTTGTTGTTGTTGTTGTTGTTGTTGTTGTTGTTGTTGTTGTTGTGCTGTTGAGGTTGTTGAGGTTGTTGAGGTTGTTGCTCTGCTGTTGATGCTGCTGAAGATGCCATACTGACTAAGATCTAAAGAAGCTGGATTGGCGGGGTAAAAGCCAACAGAAGCCAAAAGCCAAAACTCAACAGAAGCCAAAAGCCAAAAGCCAACAGAAGCCAAATGCCAAAAGCCAACAAAAGCCGAAAGCCAACGGAAGCCAAAAGCCAAAAGCCAACAGAAGCCAAAAGCCAAAAGCCAGGAAAACGAAAAAAAAACAAAAAAATAGCCCCCGTTGGATTGTGTTCGAAGGCCATGGTACCCTTTTCAGTGAACTGGAATGATCACTTTGTGGAAATTTTATGTTTATCATCTTAATACCGTGGACAATATGTGAGACTGCTATGTGCCGCTGCAAAATACACATTCTATACAAACATACTTTATTGATCTTTATTGTAAGTAAAAGTACGTACCATCCAGTAAACTAACATGTCAAACCCAAAAATCAAGCTATTCCAATAGGTTGAATATATTTTCCAACGGTGGATGTTGTGGCCGGAGCGTCCATCAAACTCTGCAAGGTGATGTGTCCATCACCTGGGTCCAAGAATTCGAAGAGACTCATCAAGTCCTGACGTAGTCAACGCTGGACAAATAAACGGACGGCCCACCATTCCACCTAACGGGACAACAGTCGATACCCCAAAACAACAGGCCTTAAGTTTTGGGACTTGCCGGGAGAGAACTGCCTAAGGTTGAAAGAAGCTAAACTGTTGCTAAAAATGTGGAAAATGAGGCTCTAGCGCTGACAGAAGCAACAACATGTGCGCAGTTCAAAAGGCAAAAGTCACACTTCAAGAACAACAGGAAATGACTTTTTGAGACGGCTAAGCGGGATGCATGTTGATACGCTGACTGCTGCCATACTTTCACTTGTATCATTATCTAGCAATCATATTTTCACATTGGATCATATAGTCGCCCTTCTTGCGCAACCCCTGCAAAAAGAATGTATGATAATGTCAGCATTCTGGAGATCTATATACATCTACTGCAGCAAAAAAGGGGGGACAATTTGAAAGTCACTGATATCAATATTTTTTGCTTCACGCACTTAGAGCTGTGAGCCTGCGTTCGGCATGATGCAGGGTTTCCTTGAGCGTATCGCTTACGATGCATCATACGAACAACTAGGACCACGGTTTGTTTTCCACCGTGCGGAATTCACACTATAGTGACTTTGCAAAAATTCGTTGAATCATGTATGTAAAATATTGTAAAATCCCATCTTAAATTGACTTGCATTGTGACTTGACATGGCGCCCGGAGAACTGGGCCAGCCCCACTGCGAAATCATGGCTTCCGAGGAAGGAGACAAAGCTTTCGTTCTAAATCTTTGGGAGATGTTTTGCAAGGCTGATATGTTTGCAACGAATACCCAACGTTATTATCCCCGCCACCCTCCATGCGTATCTCTATCCAGGTATGCTGAATTGCGTGGGCTTGCGTATCTCTATCCACGTATGCTGAAGTGCGTGGGCTCTCGTACGGTATCTCTATCCAATGTATGCATGCTGAAGTGCATGGGTTTGTGTGTTTGATGATGATATGATGACGACTCCCCCCAAAAAAAAATAAAAAGTAGCCGTTTTGCCACGGCGGAATATGAACCATAGGCCATCTAGTCCTGCGCATCATACGTCTATAGTTCTACAATTGCTACAATTGATGCAATCTATGGAAAACTGATGTGCACGAATGATTCTATCTCCAGGGCACGGGCCCCATCCTGCTGCTGGAAGGATTCAAGGGGTGGAAGTGCCTTAAATTGAATGCTTTTGATAATTGATCTGTCTAATATCCCAGCCCGCAAACCTGTATCATTTATTGAAGATTCTCCATACTCTTGACCCTTGACATATATTTCAAAGATGACGTGCAGTGTCGGTGGATACCAGACACTTCCCAGCCCAGGGTCATGATATTCCAACTCCAATTGGCCCATCCAGAACTGCAGCATTGGCGATTCTACAAGTTTGGAAAACTCGTCTTTGCTAATGGCACCATCTCCAGATGTATCAATATTTCGGAAGAGCATCTGCACCTGGTGGAAATCCAATGAAGGAGCTCAAGCCCAAGAAACTAACACACAGCGATTGATGCCCAAAATGCAAAGCAAGTATCTTATTGGCAATTAAAAAAATTGTCAAAGGAAGTTTTGAAAAATATGCATTTGACATTGACATGTGGGCAGTTTATGGCAGTTTTCCGTTTTGAAACTTCCGCCCCCGGCTTGCCCGGCTCTACTTGTATAATGTCGTTCCGTGTCGTTCCATCCTATTCATTCATACTCATCTACTCATTGGTGCTGTTGTGAGGGACAGATCCTTGACGCTTTTCCGGGTAGCCGCACCAAGATATCCGAAGATGTTTTGAGAATTTCTGAATAAAACCTCGAAGAGAACTTGATTTTTTGCAGAATTTGCATTCTATGTCTATATATGAAACTGCAGGAAGAAATAAAAATCATCAATTTCTCAACAACCCTGGCAATCTGAGCCCTACCTTGTTCTGATAGTTCTTCAGGTCGCGTTGCCTTTGCTTAAATGCAAGCTCCTCATCCCCACTGGCAGTTCGTAATGTTTGGTTCACAAACACGGCATTCAACAAGTTCCTAGGTTGACGAGAAATCACCAGGAAGACCAGTGATTCGTTGGAGTTTTTGATCATATTTGGATCTCGGTGCAACTGAAGGCGAATGATACCAACTAAGCAGATATGGTTTTCAATGTTTTCCACGTTTGGCGAGGAATCTGTCAAAAATTGTTCAATGTCAAGGTGGCAAAATCTCTTGAGTTGAAGGGTTTCATTGTCTCAATAACCCTGATACGTTGAACGAAAGTTTCTTGGCCATGTATGTCCATCTTGCTTCCAGGGCACAGGATGGCAAAGCCAAATACACAGCGGTAAAGCAGAAAGAAAACTGCAAACCATTGGCTGATGTTGTCTGCAAGGACACGACATGGAGGGCCCCAGTTCGCAAAGAGCACTTCCTGAGAAGCCCTCCAAAGACTCCAAAGGATATCCGTCTCTTGGAGAAAACAAGTTACACTACCTTTGAATATTTTTGATAAATGACATGCAATATATATTTATTGATTCATATACATATAGAAGAACTTGGCATGGTGAAAAGAGAAAACAGCTGGAGACAAAAATTAGGCAAAGTGATAGTGGCAAACATCGTCAAGAAGGTTCGCGAGAATGTGCCGTAATACCTGAAGACCTCAGCGCGAGCATTCACGTCCGCCGTGGGATTGCGCACGAAGTCCATGGACAGGGTTGCAAGGAAAAGACCGCCAGCAGCTTGGAATAAGGCCAAAAGGATGAAGGCCCAAAAAAGCATAAACCTCAACTTTTTTTGCTGGTAGATTTTTGGAAATTCTGGCCTTGGATTGGAATGCCATGGGATTGCCTTGGGCCTTGGCTAAATTGACTTTACTGTTGCGCATGTTTTGCCTGATTTCTTCTTGGTCATAGTAGGCCCTTCCTGCCAAGTCAAGTTTCCCTCTATTGAAGCATCCTCCAGTTTTGCTGAAATTCCAAAAAAAGGGTTCTAAAGAGCCCAGGAACCGACTCGCTAGAAGGCATTTGCTTAGCAAATGTAGCGATGGCAGGTTGGAAATCACATCCACAAGGCGAAAAGCTCGAGCCAGCCGAACCAGGTTGCACAAATGCATCCACTTGCGGTTCACCGGGAAGAATGAAAGCACCATGTGAGCGATTCCAGATATTGCAGCAAACAGATCCGCATAGCCTTAACTATATATGTTTGTTTAGATACAATAACTTTTGACTTGGTTTGGCAGGGAGAGGTTGGAAACTTAAAAAAATTATCCCGGCAAGAGACCCCAAACAGTGTGAAAACGAAATGCAATGAAACGACATACATTCTATAAGGCAATCTCACATCAATCACATTTCACCACATCACCACCACTACTACTCGTGCTATTTGTAGGTTTGGAAAGCTTATGGGCCCAAGGTCTCTTTGCCAAGAACCTGGCTGTTTCTGACTTGTTTCTGACCACTCTATGTGAGCAGCATGTGTGAGCACTCCATGTGTGAGCACCCTATGTGTGAGCAGCATGTGACAACCCTTTGTGTGAGCACTCTTGTGAGACCACCCTATGTGTGAGCACCCTATGTGTGAGCACTCTTTGTGTGAGCACTCTATGTGTGAGCACCCTATGTGCGAGCACCATGTCTGAGCACTGTATGTGTGAGCACTCTTTGTGTGACCACTCCATGTGAGCACCCTATGTGTGAGCACTCTATGTGTGAGCTCTCTATGTAGAAGCACTCTATGTGTGACCACTCGGTGTGAGCACTCTATGTGTGAGCAGCATGTGTGAGCACCCTATGTGTGAGAACTCTTGTGTGACCACCCTATGTGTGAGCACCCTATGTGTGAGCACTCTTTGTGTGAGCACTCTATGTGTGACCACTCTATGTGAGCACACTATGTGTGAGCACTCTATGTGAGCACTCTATGTGTGAGCACGATGTGTGACCACTCTATGTGAGCACTCTATGTGTGACCACTCTATGGAAGCACTCTATGTGAGCATCTGAGCACTCTATGTGTGACCACTCTATGGGAGCACTCTATGTGTGAGCACTCTATGTGAGCACTCTATGTGTGACCACTCTATGTAAGCACTCTATGTGTGACCATTCTATGTGAGCCCTCTATGTGTGACCACTCTACGTGAGCACTCTATGTGTGACCACTCTATGTGAGCACTCTATGTGTGACCACTCTATGTGAGCTCTATGGGAGCACTCTATATGTGAGCTCTCTATGTGTGACCACTCTATGTGAGCACTGTATGTGTGACCGCTCTATGTGAGCACGCTATGTGAGACCACTTTATGGGAGCACTCTATGTGTAACTACTCCATGTGAGAGCACCTTATGTGTGACCACTCTATGTGAGCACTCTATGTGTGACCATTCTATATGAGCACTCTATGTGTGACCACTCTATGGGAGCACTCTATGTGTGAGCACTCCATGTGAGCACTCTATGTGTGACCACTCTATGGGAGCACTCTATGTGTGACAACTCTATGTGAGCACTCTATGTGTGCGCACTCTATGGGAGCACTCTATGTGTGAGCACTCTATGTCCACCACCACAAAAACACCACCACAAAAACACCTCTATGTGTGAGCAGCATGTGTGAGCACGATGTGTGGGCACTCTATGTGTGAGCACTCTATGTGAGCACGAACACAGAAAAGTACGAAAATTACCACAAAAAATGTACATCAGTTCTTGGGCCAGATGTTGCAGAACACCGAAAAGTAGGAAAATTACCACGAAAAATGAACATCATGGGCCGTATGTTGCACAACACCGAAAAGCACGAGAATTACCACGCAAAATGAACATCGAAGAAGTTGAGGAGCCGAAAAAGTACGAAAATTTACAGACGAAACCCGTTTTAGACCCTTTCAAGAGCACCGCAGACACACGAAAAGTACGAGAATTACCACGAAAAATAAACATCGAAGAAGTTGAGAAGCCGGAAACTACGAAAATTTGCAGACAAAAGCCGCGGGCGTCGGTCCCGGCCACCCCGAAACTACGAGAATTCACAGACGAAACGAACATGCAGGCACGAAACCACGAAAATAATGATGAATGCCGCGCGCGACCCGTCCGCTACCTCGATCTAGACACCCCGGCTTTTTACTACTACCGTAAGAACCCCAAGTGTTACCACACTGTTTGGGGAATCATTTTGTATCTGCCTCTGAGTCTGAGGAAAAAACATGTAAATTGAAACTGTAAGAAAAGTGTGTCTGAATTGGTTTGATTCGGAAGGCTGTATCTAAAGAAAGTATGAAGGATAGATCGCAACCCTCCACGAATGGATGCATTGTACTGGTATTGGCACACCCTTTTTGACTGTTGTTGTCACACCTTTTTTAAAGTTCCTCCATTCTTATAGTTTGTGTGTTTTTAACCATTTTGTGCACACATGTTTTACAATTGGTGTATATTTTTCAGAGTTGTATCACACGTTTTCAATTTTCAATCTTTTCAAACCGTCCTTATCTTCTTCATATTTTTTCACAGATCTTCCTTTGGTTTTACAATTTTCGACCCGTTCATATTTTTCACAGTTGTTTAATACTTTTCGACCTTTTTCTTTGTTGCACGTGTTCAAACGGTTGTACTTTTTGATTGTCTTGAATACTCATTCTGCAGTCAGTTTTGAATGTTTTGAAATTTTTGAATAGCTTTTGTATTTTTTTGATTTTTTCCTCGTGTTTCCAAAGTTTTCGACCTTTTCCAGTTTATCATATCTTTTTTTGCAAGTTTTCATGGTTGTCTCCAGTTTCGACCTTTTCATACTTTTGTCACATTTATTTCATCATATTTTTCTACAATGTTCGAAAATTGTGGAAAATGGAATAATGGTGTTGAACACAAGAAAAAAGAAAAAACGTAAAATCTTAGAAACCATGTAAAAAAAAGTTGAAAAAGGCAAAGAAACATGGAAGATGTGTTAAAACAAGTGTAAAAGCGTGAGGTCGAAAACTATAGAAAAAGTATGAAAAAAGGCCGACCTTTTCAGACTTTTTTACATATCGCCAATTTGTTCGATGTTTTTCAATCTTTTGCACATGTTTCTAAAGTTTTCTATCTTTGTACAATTTTCGAACACAATTATTATCTATTGTTACACTTGTTTCACAATTTTTGTGACACTTTTGGCACACCTCTTCTGACTTCTTTCACAATTTTCCTACAATTTTCAACTGTTTGAAACTTTTCTCGCAAGTTTTAATGGAAAAGTTTCAAAAAATGAAACAACATTGTAGAAAAGCGTAAAAAAGTGTGAAAAGGTCGAATCGAAAACTGTAGAAAAAGCATGCTGAAAAAATGTGAAAAAGTACGAAAAAGTCGAAAACTGTTGGAAAAATGTGAAAAAGGTGTGAAGAAATGTACAAAAAGTGAAAAATAATAAAAGTGTGGAACTGCGGAAAAAGTGTGGGGAGGCGTGTCGAAAAACCCCATTCATGATCCCAATCCATTGCTGGCTGGATGGCCGGGAAGCTCTGCGTGCCCTTGGGTAAAGGGATGAATGATTCAAAAGCAAGTGCTACTACAACGCTACATTTTCTGCACAAGTGTTTTGTAGACTCTTGTTCCAGACCAATGTCTTCACAAAATATTTACACATTTCTTGTACACTTTTTTCACGCTTATTTCACAAAAATATCTACTATTTTTTACCCACACCAGACTGTCCATGAGTTCCGATTCATAAATATTGTATAAGCGTGTCAGAGACAATCAAGATTAGAATTACATCGTCCTTGCGATTAATCAAGGTTTGATTAACATCATGACATATCACAACTTTGTCACTCGTGTGACTCCGTGTAGGACCTTGCGATTAATCCCATGGATTATTCTCAGAATGCGGTTGGTCGCTCATCCTGCTGTTGAAGGCGCCAAGGCACTCCCAATCAACTTCCAGAATTTCCATCCCAGAGATCGAAGCTTCGCTACAATATCCAAGATATAGATCAAAGAGACAAAAAAATGACAGGCTGTAAAAAGGTCCCTCCAATTCTTCCACCTGAAACAAGGGGATTGACTGCAAAAAAAGAAAAACACTTGCCTCTCATCGAAAGCCGTTGCCTGGCAAAACCGACATGTTCCTTTAAAAACAAGCAAAAATCAACCCTTCCCGAGTCAAGACACCACCGCGAGGGAGGCTGCACTACTCCTGCTCCAAAATCCACCAAATTCACGTCACCCGCCAAGTCAAGGCCTTCCAATTGTAGCTCAATACAAAGGAGAACAACATCCACAAGGAAAACCAAGGCCAACAGAATGTCCTTGGCTGCAATGTTTGGCGTGAAAAACCGTCGGTTTTGCTGTGGGATTTTGTATGGTTGTTCCAACTTGGGGCCAGCTACTCTAGTACATGGCGAGCTTCTGTTATATGTCATTCAGATTTAAAAAAAAGTCGAAAAACAAAGCCCAAAGAACACACACATTCAAACAATCATTCAATATTCGTATTTTAAAAGAACTTGGCACATCTTGGCGTGCTGCCATCTTGATGCAAAAATATGTTTTAAAAAATGCGTAAATGTGCAGCCCAAGCTCAAATTTTGGATGTCGTGGAGGCTCTGACTCTTTCACTTCTTCACGGGCGGCACTGCTAAGTTCTGACGCTTGCCATGCAAACAAGATTTGCTCTGCGTCAACTGAATGGAGACTGACTTTGTTCCTTGCCTTACTAACCGATTGTCTTTCACCGTGTGTTGCACTGCCTCGTGAACCTCTCAAATCACGAATGCCACAGCTGCTTGGACTGGACGAAAGATCCAGGAGGTCCTTGATGCAGATCGAGCCGGAAACATGCAGCATAGGAAACTCATAACGCTCCCCAAAAAAAGATGACGGAAGATTTCTTTTTTGGCGCACTTCCAAATTTTGGAATTACTCATCACATGCTTTCGAAAAAACTGCTTGCGTAAGAAGCAGTTTAAACACCGAAAAAATCACACGCATCTCAAAACAGGCTCTCATGACCAGAAAAAATGCAGAATAAGCCGAGTAGCGGCAGTGAAGTACTGACTTGTTTGTTGGGTCGCTTGGGCGACTTCTGATAAGTGTAGATTCACAAGTTGCTCCAACAACAACTCAAATTCCACTGAAAGACCTGTTCTTTCAAGGTTTGGTGATGGTGATGGCTCATCATGTTCCGGTAGAGGTGGAAGGCATGGTGCAGATATATCAGCAATGCGGATATCCATTGCTGAGGTTGGTTTATCTGATGTTGAGCCTATCTGCAACCTGCGGAAATTCATGAAATGTTGCACACAGAACAACATCTAATGTAACGACATAGTCAGATGTATCTCGGAGATACATCAAGTGACACAAGGCGCGATGTGAAACGATATTCAACTTTATCATGTTTCAATTTCAGGCCCCAAATTCACCAAAAACAAAAGTAATCAATGGAGTTCTGCTGCTCCTCTTTCTGCAAATGCACAAACCCTTGGTACATGACTCACGGTGTGCCTTTCATGGTTCCGGACAATCCAAATACCACTGGCTAGCCGCCACTGGTATTTCAGGGCTTAGCACCCATGGATCAATTTTCAAAATCCAGGACAAAAAATGACTCCAAGCCAAATACCGAACCCCAAATTATGCCATTCTCTGGTTTTCTGAGGGCTCAAAATCTAGATCCCAATCAGCTTCACAATTCGTCCATGTTCAAAGCAAACACCCACATTTACAAAAAACATCGTTGCTCGAAATTTGACTTAAAAAAACGGGTGAGAAAGAAAACTCAGTAAAAAAAACACTGGATGGTTTTGTCAGCGAGTTTTAGCTTCTGGCTAAGCATTTATCATTCTTGATTTCCTTCAAAAATTGGTTGAATCCGTTGGCCCTGAATTTGGAGCCATCCTATGCCATCCCTGGCAGCAACTCTCCCTGTGCCGGTTTTTCCCTGCCTTTCTTGGACCTTCAGCTTTGCTGATGAAGCGGTCCCAAAGAACAGTCGTTTGATTTGCATTTTGCTGTGCACACTGGGGGCTTTCTATCGGTATATATAAATATATGTACCCAAAAATGTGTGTGTGTGTGTGATGTTTATTGTATATAGTAAATATATATATATGATATGTGTGCCTGTGTGTGTTCAAGATGTTAGGTGCCAAGTAGCCATTGCACACAGAAGGACGCTGAGTAGACCAGGAGTCTCTTGGTGAAGAATTGTGTCAGGGGTTCGGAGAAGATCAAGTACACCCAAAAAATGAGTTTCTTTCAACTTCCGTCTCACTTTCTGCGGTTTAGCACTGGTTTCTTCCACATCTGCCCCGCCAAATCATGTCCATACGAGAGAGAATGCTGCACTGAGATTTCGGACAACAACTTTTGCTTTGTCAGCCCCTCGGCTTGGAGAAATTTCGATCTTGATGCCCCTTTATCCAAATGTCTAAATCACAACCACGACCACAAGAACGAGGACGACAAACAACAACCACAACAACAACCACAACCACAACGACAACCACAACCACAGCGACAACGACAACACCAANCCGCAGCAGGGATCTCTGTGCAATCATCAAGTCGAATCAGGGCTTTGTGGAGAACCATTTAAGGGTGACATCCTCGAAGACTTACACCAGCAATGCTGCAGCATGCTACAACGTTGCA
Organism: Breviolum minutum Mf 1.05b.01; assembly: GCA_000507305.1. Taxonomy (NCBI): domain Eukaryota; class Dinophyceae; order Suessiales; family Symbiodiniaceae; genus Breviolum; species Breviolum minutum. The sequence goes on along the minus strand of DF239197.1, from coordinate 199,874 downwards.
CCAGCTATATCGAATCTATTCGAATTTTGCAAATCGGCTAACGATTCCAATTTTGATAGGCAGCGTCCATGTCTTCAACTGCATTTTCACCTACCGAAACTTATCACTAGAACGACTGGATTGTTGTAGATAAGCCACCCATACATCATTGGACTCTCATGAAAATTACCCTTAGATCCTAAGGTTCCGGACCAATTCCAACAGCTCTTCCCATGGAGATTTCCAGCTCTTGGACTTCCTTCAGGACTGGGTGATCCTTCACTACGAGGACTGGGCCTCAGGACCAATCAATTGTGTTGTGCCATTATGGAAGGCACTTAGGCACCTCTGTTTTTCCAGATATATACATATATATATATATATATATATATATATATGACGGTTCGTCAAAAGTCTTGTTCCCACTTTTGGCTCTAAATCGGAATTCCATGCGTGACACCTTTTGTTTTACTTGTAAAACAAGTTGTACTGAAGATACAAGTAAAATGCAGTAAATCAACTAGTCTTGAAAAAAAGTGGTTCGTTTCCTGCAAAAACAGTAAGCGCCCAATTTTTTTTGATCATCCGGTTGTTTGTACAAAAGATTTAAGAGGAGACACGGAAAGCAGCACGAATGAGTGCCATTGCGATTTCTTTACAGTACCATGGTATAAGCTAATGTTGCCGCGCTGTGGCACGCCAAGCCCCCTTTGACCCAGTAGAAAGCTTGCCATGCAAAAATGCAGACTATGGATGGCCACTATGGGGCAGGTGCAGAAACAAGCCTCATATTGAATTTTTGCTAGCGGAAAGCTGGCGCCAAAAACCGGGTACCAAAACGCAGAAAAGCAGAAAAGAAACAGTAGTAGTAGTAGTAGTAGAAGTAGTAGAAGTAGTAGTAGTAGAAGAAGTAGTAGAAGTAGAAGTAGAAGTAGAAGTAGAAGTAGAAGTAGAAGTAGAAGTAGTAGTAGTAGCAGTAGTAGTAGTAGTAGCAGTAGTAGTAGTCGTAGTCGTAGTCGTAGTCGTAGTCGTAGTAGTAGTAGTAGTAGTAGTAGTAGTAGAAGTAGTAGTAGTAGTAGTAGTAGGAGTAGTACTCGTAGTAGTAGTAGTAGTAGTAGTAGAAACTAGTAGTAGTAGTAGTAGTAGTAGTAACTAGTAGTAGTAGTAGTAGTAGTAGTAACCGTAACAGTAGTAGTAACCGTAACAGTAGTAGCAGCGCAGGAGTAGCAGCCTGCTGCATACAAACCTTGCACATCTTGCACACTAACGCACCACTCAATGCTGTCCGTTATTAACTCTTTCACAAAAACACTAGCGCCAAACCTAGCGGTTTTGCTAGCGCTACCTTGGGATTTGAAGAATTTAGCTGCGTGACGCCTCTAAAACAAAAGGAAAACACACATCCACACAATGATTTGAAGGCAGCCAAGACAAGGAAAGTGAACCACTACTTTTGAAGACTCGTCATATATTGATATTAACGCATTTAATTTGTGAAAAAACATGATGCTTCCGAAAAAACACGACATTTGGCCATGGCTACCCACAAACACACCATTTCAGCCGATGCTTCATTGAGGTACAGAATTCTTAAAGGATTTTGTTGGTTTCCCACTCATCTTGCTAACTTGGCCGGAGCTTTGAATTTGCCTTGATTCTTACAGCGGCGCTGGCGCTACTCTCTATCTAAATCAGGATAATCAGGTGGCAGTGATAAAATGGTAAGCATTTGGGATTTGCCTGATCATCCCGATCCTGCTTTTGTAGTCGTCATGACAGCATCAAAAAAAGCAGCCGTTTTTCTATGGACAATGGCGACAACTCCAACAAAAGCAACCCCCAAGCACCCTATGCATGAGGGTAAGACATGAAGAATTGGCATGGCAGGCTGCACCACTCTGTCAGCTACATGAACCTACATAAATACCACGTTTTGCTGGCTAGCCTCCGTGACGAGTTTGGAGATATCTGCCATGTTGTGTGAACTTGCTCCACTTCAAAGTTTTGTACTGAAAAGGTCCAAAAACTGGAGTCTGGTGTTGCGGTTGGCATCGTTTGGCTGTCTGGTTGCTTCAGCATGAGCTCAAGATTTGGTGAAACAGGTGAGACCCTTAGTGGGCTGAGAGCCGGCAAGATACAACATGTTCACCCTCCAGCCCCGAACACATACAGGTCCCATGGCAGGTCCCATGACCAAGTGAATCAAGACCATGGCAACAGCCACGGACGTTCTGCGCAGCAAACCGGTTCATATTTGATGGTCAGTAGGGATATGTACGCATTATAGTCATTAGTATTGCATCCCGTGCGCAAAAGTGAAACACATTGAAAAGACATGGGAAAAAAGAAAAAAACATCCTTTTATATCCTTTTATAGATCCTTGTAGGCCAGTAGGCCAACCATTTCTTAATGCTGCTGATGTTGAAATCTCTTTCTGCTCCACCCAGACCTATTTTTGGACGTTTTGAATCTCTTGGCATCTGAAATCGTCGCTTGAAAAAGCTGCGTTCGTTCACGTCCTGCAGCTGAAGGTAAGCGACTCCATGTACCAATCTACAACTGGCAAAAGGGACCAAACTTCCCAATAGCCATCAGGTGAGCCATGGTTGACCATAGCCATGGCCACATCACAGCTTCGCCACGATGCACTTTGCACCATGATTCAAGCGTTCTTCCGCCTCAGCCACCATCCGCCTGAAAACGGGAGAGGAAATCGGGATTGGTAAGGAAGTCTTTATTTTTTCTCAAAAAATGGTGCGAAGCGTAAGCAATCTTAAATCCTATTTACCTACATTTGGTTGATGTTTATGGTAAATGTAGGTAAATATACCAGTCCCATGGATCCTTTGGGAATCTTGCAAATTTCCAAAAAACCCACAAAATTTTACCAACTTGCCAAAAGCAAGAGGCCAGCCGGTCCATTCTTGATTCCAGCTTCAGCCGTTGTGTATTACCAAACTTTCTCCAACGCTTTCCAAAAGAATGCTTGCTGACAAAAAATCAGATCTGTAGCCAGCGCAAACCCAGCTGCTAAATACTTCTGGTTATTTCTCTGTAAGTTGGATCATTTTGCTAATTGTTTGTCATTTTTCCAATAATTTCCCATGTTTTCCAATAATTTCCCAATTGTTTCATGGTTTTTCTCCATGTAAGTTGGATGTTTGGTCCATTTTTCCAATAATTTCCCATGTTTTCCACATTTTTCATTTTTTCCGGAAAAAACATGTCTTCCAAATTCGCATCCCAACTTCCCCGGAAGCCGCCGCCAAGCCTCAAGAGTTCCTTGCAAGTTGGGATGTCACCTGAGAGTTACTTCCTATGCGTTGATGTTTTGAAGCCCCACCAAAAACGGTCCAAAATCTGCAAAGTGAGCAAGGCAATTTCCCTAAAAAACTGAAGAGTTGTTGGTGGTGGAAGTTTTGTGAACCAAAAATGTTCGGAAATCGTCAATGCGCATACTGCTGCATAGAATTTTCTTGAACATTCTGGGCTTCACACTAATGAGCCCAATGCTTTGTGAACAGCTCCACATGGCATCTTGCGTGTCACCAGTCTCTTGCCACCTCAGAGATTTGACAGTGCTACAAGATGGGTCTTTACTATAGTTATCAATAGACTTATAAACCCTATAAATGGCCTTGTAAATGGGCAACTGGGAAAAATTCACCCCTATAAGTGGGGTTATAACCCTGCTTACAACTGGATCCGGGGCCCACCGTAGATCAGATCTTGATGATATATCCAAATGTCATGAGTCATAGGTAATGCATATCTGCATCTCAGGCAAAGGACCCCAACACATATCGAGTTGGCCGACCTTTAGCAACTGTTTCACGCACTTGGGCCAGCATATTCATAGATATTCCTGTTTTAATCTCATGTCATTTAGGATTATGTAAAGCCCATCAACACCATCAACGGATCAGGATGTTTTGCCACCAAGCTGCATCTTTTTGGTTCGACTCCCTGATGCCAATGGCATCACTTGGCTGAAATCCACATCACCTACAAGTACCCAACAATTTTAATATTGAAAAGGAATTTGCGTGACATCATTCTTGCCATAGTAATACTAACATAACTATACACTATAATCGTGTATATGTATGTGTGTACTATATTTTACCGTATCTATCATATATATATATATATCATTTGGGTGTTGTGGCGACAGTGGTTCCAAGCTTTAGACCCAGACCCAACTCGTGGGGGTTGGGGGGAGATGCCAAAAACGATGGCACCTTTACTCTCAATTTGCCGAATCTCCTTCGAAATGCCGTTCTTGAAGACACGGGTGGCATTGCTTAAGGTTCCCAGAACGATTGTTGTCTGCCTGGCAACAAGGATGATTTTATTCCCACGTCTAGCCAGCCCCAACATCCCTGAAGCTCACAGTGATCGAGATATCTTGGAAGGTTCAAAATCCACCACCCTCAAGCTAGATCATCCTCTAATCCTCTAAAATCACTCAACTTTATCATGAACTTCAGGTCAAAGGATTTGATCTTTAATATACTGTTGATGAAAGAAGCTCTTTTGTCATGCTTAAATCCATGCGAAAGAAGAATCTTACAACTAATTTTGCAAAAGGATGGAATCATCAGCCTTTCGTCCGTCTCCGGACGCATCATGCACTCCTGGGAGGATGTTTGTTTGCCAAATGGGTCAGGAGATCAGAGTTAAAACAAACATTTTTCATCATCATTTCGTTGAGGAACAGAAGGTCTGAAGTTTCTTTTCATTGGATACACTCCTTAAAACTAACATAGCACCTGAAAATGGATTGATGGTTGACTACTTTCATTTTGGGGAAAAAGGCCTATTTTGAGGAGCAAAAATCTGAGTTTTCGGGAGGGCACGGTGAAAAATTCAAACCAAACTCGCTTCCCACCTTGATTTTGTGGTCGATGGGTGCCTGGCAAAGGTTGGGAAGAGGCCATGGAAAGGACATGGCATCATCATGCATACCACAGATAATGCTGGACATCGTGGTCCATTCTGTCTTTGATGCCATTACCTTTTATATAAACAATTATTATATACACATATAGACTTCCAAAGGCCTCAAAATTTTTGGGGTGGTTATTAAACAACCACCTGTTCATGTTTGTCTTTGGACCTCGAAACCCCCCGCCTCAACCGTACACAGGAAACGTGTAGCCATCGTGACACCTTGGGCCTTAATCTCCAAGGTGGTCCCATTCCAAGGTGCCCAAGGATACCCAAAGTTTCACCAAGAGACCCTGAAAGAACATAACCCAAAGAACACCAAACTACAAATATTGACCGGAATTCCTTCATAAACAGCTAGTTGAGGGTGTGGGGTATGTTCCAAGGGTATGTTCGAGTTTTCTTTCAAGCTTCACACAAACGTGTTCCGAATTGCTGCTTTTTGCAGCTTTTTGCCGCTGCACAAAAAACGCTGCCACTTTCCTGAGTTCAAAACTCCCATGGCTAATGCAGCTGCCAGTTGCCGTCCAGTTCCTGAAGCACCAGCAGCAACCACTGGCACCTTAAGTATCGAGGTGGCCTGACAGCAGAACTGGGACAAATGCTAACCATCTGCAGATCTTTTTAAATGAATGCTGAATGCCCCCCTTATAGTGTAGAGATATATTGAAGAACACACATGTATATATATATATACAATACATACAATATACTTTCCTTCCCCTCCAATAAAAGAAAAACTTTCGACATTCGTCAATTTTGAGGCAAAGACCTAAGCAAACGGATAGTGTTTCAGGATCCTTACTGGGTCTTTGTTGATTTTTGTTGCAGCCCAGCCGTGTCCCCCGATGTTTCAACCCATGGTGGCCTTGGCCAAGAGCACCCAGGCACCCACCTCGAAAAAAGGGGATGTAGATCCGCGTTTGAAAACCCAAAAATCTGGGGTCGTCAAATTTGGAAGGCAAAATGGTAACATATGATAACATAATAACATATGGTAACTATATTATATACATATAGGGTATGAATTACTTGGCAGTGGTTTCCAACTCACTTGCAAAAATCTGAGTCAAGATCGAGATGTTTGAAACATTTTGAAACCACCTAGGTTATGAATTTGCAAGATACCACCAACATCTGTCCCCTCACCTCGTCACCAGGTTGTCCTCCGGCAATGGAACCTGTCAATCAAAATCCTCTGCATCGATTTCAAAAAGATTAGATCGGTTTCATGGCCCTCCAAACTGCCCTTCGCATCCCTTTAAGGGTGCAAAGTATTAACAGCCACTATCATCCACTATCCTTTTACGAGGTACGAGGCCTTATTGAATTCTTCTTTCGGCTATCGTTCTCATTGGGGAGGCCCAGACTACTTATCTTCCAATTCTACATCAAAGATCCTTTCTCTGTTCGAACCACCTGCGCTACTCAGTGTAAATTGATTCACAAAAAAGGACCAGAAATCAGCCCCAAAAAAAGCTTGGGGCCCAAACCTTCATATCCCACAATCTCAATGATGTCGACTCCTGCTTCTTGCGCCTGCCAATCGTTGGATCTGAAATCGAAAAAACACTTGGATGAACGGCACGCCTTCAGCGCATGCCGGATGGTGGCGGACTTGTGCAAGACCTTCAAGCCTGCCTGAATCAATTGAAGCACATATTTTTGGAAGGAGAAAAGAATGGTAGAAAACTGTAGAAAACTAACCCACTGTTTAGGTTACAAAAAAGATCAAAAAAGCTCAGGGTAGTACTACCCTTCCTGGCATCGTTGACGGTTCAGTGGAATGTGCCAATTTTGTTTTTGAGTCTTTTAAGGGAAACGTTTTCGTCTTATTCAAGGGACCAAGTTCCACTGAACGATGACGATGCATTTGCCTTCCCCAGATTTCTTCGCTTTTTGATTTGGCGGCGCTGAGGACGCAACGGCTTTCCACATGGGCGTATACTTCTTTGGCGATCCGGCCGCCAGTTCGACCAATGTCACCTTTTCTTCAGCTAATACGCGCGCATAGGCATCATAATCCTGAGTCCAAGATCAGCGGTTATCATCTTAATTACACTTAGATACTTTGAAATCATAGAATTTGAGTATGTTGATGCTGCAAAGGGCACTGGTTGTTCCCAAATGTTCGCAGCTGTTGGGGATGGGATCACACTTGATTTCAAAATATTCAAGGCGGCCGGATCAAAACAAAAAATCCATGTCATGTGATCAGAACCTGAAGGACCTGAAGGGGGGGGGACATGTAGTTCAGTCAATCGTATACTGTATATCATCTTCTCTGGAATGTTTATTGCAAAATTGAGCTACCAATGGATGATGTAATTTATCCAGAATAGATACCCTCCATGGAACTTTCATATCCCACCATGGGAACAGGAAAATCATCGACTCAAAAGTGCCGTTTACGGTAGGGGATATGTTTTTTTCTTCCCAGGAGGATATGTTCAAAGTAAGGCAGCCTCAATTTGTAGTGAAAAAACTTCCTCAACCTCAAAATGACTTGGGATCTTTCAATTCTACCCTGAAAAGCTCGGAAAAAAACCTGCATTTTTCAAAGGGTGAATTCTCCTCACCGTAGCCAACGGCAGGGTCCAGGTCCCTGGGAGCTGATTCCCCTGTCTTCCTATCAACAACTGGCAGACTGGCCCGCCCCAAGTAGGTGATTCCAGGATATTCCAGGCGTAGCTTCCATGACTTGCAGGAAGAGTCAAAATCAACAACAATTATATAGATTATACTGGTTCCACCTATAAATTCCGTCAAACATATGACAAAATCCAGGGAAAATTACAAAATGACCGGCCTAAACCTGCACCTCCAGTTGGGAATCATGTCACGTATGCAAGAATTTGCAAGTAATACTGTACAATGATGGACCAAAGAAGAATGGAAGACCAATCCATGGTTAAACAAACATCCGAAAGGGCATTTTCTAAGCCCAAAGGATCCTCATGTTAATTGTATATTTCATCTATGTATATGAAATATATTTTTTAAAATTACTATACATATCTATATCATATCTTATTATAATATGCACCCCATATTACATATTCATATATACTGTCCACACCCATTGGATACATGATGTAGAATCTCCCACCATTCTCCATGGGGCTCCGATTAGCTAAGCATCTGCAGGAATCAACGCAGGCAAAATGGTGAGGTTCACGCCGAAGGGCTTGTCCTGGACCAAAGTTCCGGATCCATGGGACGAACGGTAGGTATATTTACCTACATGCAAACCATAAAAATTCAACTAAATGTAGGTGAATGTACCAGTCCCATGGGTTTTATGGGATAGATGAGATGATTAAAACCGGTTGGTTTTTTGTATCAATGATGAACCTGAGTTCCAACCAAAAAACCTATGGACTCTCCAAATTGTGCGGGTTGTTGGTCCGTCATGGTGCGGCATCGTTGAATTTCCTCAGTTTTGCCATTGATGCTGGGATGATTCGGGGAAAGTATCGGGAAAAGGTCGCGAATCCTGATACTAATTGTGCAGGGGTGCGATGAAGGCTTAAACAAAGACTTAGTGTTCGTTGCTGGAAATTTTTCAAGTTAATGTTCCAACATGTTCCAAGCACAAAGATTTATAAGATCTATAAGTGAGATTGGCCTGCGGGGTCAGCAGTGCCTCCCTCAGCTCATCACTTCGTCCCCCAGTTTTGGCCAACGACATGCCGGGGTGCCCAGCCCGTGCCGAGGAAGGTGCTCAAAAATGCTGAGAACAAAAAACTCCCAAAACCAAAAGAAAACCATCAAAATCATGGTGAAAATCAGACCTGGACCCTGCTTGCAGGGGTGCCAAATCCCCAATGGATGGTCATTTAAACACCACCCTTCAGAGGTCGCTGGTACCTGGTATCATCTCAACATATCCCAACCAAGTTTCAGCTCGGAGTGCTTCAGGGCTTGGTTGTGTCAAGCCCGTCAAAATGCCCAAGCCACCAGCCTCGATCGAGCACATGTCTTGAGTCTTGGTGGTATGTTGTATGCTGCTTATCCTATTCTTCATGCAAGGCACATTGGAAACAGCTGCTGCCATTTCCGCATAGCCCACATATTGCATGCCTGAACGAAAAGCTGCATTGTGGCAGACAAAAGCTTGTTCTTTTTGATTCATCGGTGCACCTCCCTGGATGATGGGATGCTCAATCCCAAGCATGTCTGTCAAAGCGGTTCGCAGCGGCATGGCTGCTAGATATGCGTAAAACAACCTAGGTTCGATCTTGTGATGCGCCACTGTGACATGTTTGTCGATTTGAAGGAAAGCTATACATTGATTGGTATTTTTTTTTGATTCTGGCTGGGTCTTGAGTGATGCAAAGTGCTACAGCCAGGAAGAAACAGCTCTCCAAAAAGTCATGCACATTTGTCAGGCTATCTAGCTCTTCATCTGTCTACTAATATCTACCTCCCTAGCTAGATGTCATTCTATCTACCTTTATCCACTTCCCTACTTTATCTATTTAATCTATTATGTGTTTGTCCTATTATTTGTATCTACACCTCTACTTATCTGCCTGACAAGCCGTGTACCTGTCTGTCTGTTTATCCATGTTCTTGTCTGCTTGTCAATCTATCTGCTATCTAAGTTCTTTCTTTATTTCTTTTGTTCTGTCTTCTTTCTTTCCCTCTTTCCTGCTTTCCATGTGTTCCTTATTTTCTTCTTTCTGCGGTTCTATCTCATCCATCAGTCGATGTACATCTATATCTACTGCATTTTGTAGCTGAATCATATCTAGATCTATCAATATATCTGGATCCATCCAACCATCCCTCCATTCCCCCATATCTACCCATATATAAATATATATGCATGTATACAGATCTTATACAGTATACGCCTATGCAAATGTATGCAAATATACATATGTGTATATGCGTATATCTATATACAGTATATATATATGCATATTTAAAAATCATATACAGTATATATATAATTATACAACATACGTGTGTGTGTGTAGCAATACCGATGCATACGTTGCATCCAATGTCGAGTCTTGTCAAACTGTTGTCAGACCAGCCCGTCCAAAGCGGCAAATGCCCAACCTTTTTTTTCTTCGTCCGAAACGAAACTATGGGTATAATGTCATCTCACGTCCTTCCCAGCACCTGGGCGCCCTTCTTTAAGACAGCATCGAGTCTAATTAGAACAGTTCACCAACCATCGCTAGCCTAGAGTACGGGGTAGCATTATCTTCCCCATATCTCCTGCGGTGGCATCACTCTAGCTTACTATATATTTGGCGAATCGATCCTTCAACGAATGGGGGGGGTTTTACCTCTATGTACTTCCTTAGGTGTTGTGGCGCATCTTAGCCGAACCAGTCGACCTACCATGAGTATCTACGAATCCAAGAAAGGGGTAGCTGTCCTTATAACAAAATATTTTTGCGGTTAAGAATCACTTTGTAAAACTCCTGTGAAACTCAGGTGTTCGCTGGTGTTTGAGTCATGAGCTTGTAAGATGAAGCTCTAGTTCCACAGTGGAAATAGAGGAGGGGGGCCACCAAAAATGTGATAAGCAGTGCATCAAACGATACATCTCTCAATCATATGTTTTTCTGCATGTCAACCTTGGCAATGCTTACAGGGAAATAGCCTCCGTGCACGGAGGCTAATTCTACGACTGTAGCATTCAGCTTTGGGTAAGACAAGGAGACAGACCATCTGCCATTGGTACAGCCATTACATACAGCATCCCTCTGGTGTGGTTGGTGTATACCCCACTCTTTTAGCTTGTTGAAGACTTCACAATTTTGTTGGGGCTGGGTGCTGTAAGGAATCATGGAGTCCGCAGCATGTGGGACGTTCTCCAGGTTATCTCGATTCAAATGACCTTTAACTGATTGTAGTCTGGGTGACATGTACATGTTCATGTTTCATAATATCCCACCCAACCCCACCCAACCCCAAAAAAAAAGAATTTGGGAGACATTCAAAACAGGAAAACACTACACCTCCTTCAATAATTGTATAGTATGAATATATATATATATATGTTAACTAGAGTACCTTTTAAACCAGATTGCTTATGACCCCTTCTCATCTGCACCTATGTATTTCTATGTGCATGTATTATCATGTATTCCCCCTTCACTCCCCAAATGCAATTTCAACGTACCTGCGACCAGATTTTGTGTGCAAAGCGATCGTTCCAACACTCGCACCGGGAAGGACGAAAAAAAAGGTGAGCGGTGAGCGGTGAGCGGCGCGACGGAGCCATGTGACACATATTGGAGCGCTCCCCGCTATCTCCATGTGCTCCGATCGATCGATGCCATCAGATTTCTCTGCCAAGGTTTTGGGCCAAGGTCAACTGAGTCAACTGTTAATGCCGCCAGAAAAGAAAACTCAATGAATCAACCATTGGAAGGAAAAATGTCGACTTTTGGAAGGGTTTCGGGAAGCTGCTCAAAAACAAATCTCCAAGAAATCTGAGGAAAGGGAAGCAACAAGACCTTAATGAATTTACTTGGCTCTGAAAGGTCAAAAATTCAACTTTTCCAAATGTGGTTCCAACAGCATAACTGACCGTATATCCTTTCAGGGGCTGGAAGTGGAAATCCGACCCTTGGGAGAAAATCAACTCTACAAGTCAACAACCAAACATCATGTGAATCTGATTAGGGTCAATGACATCATATTACATCGATGAAGGTCACAATCCCAGGGAACCAATTTGAGTCGTTTTCAGCACTTTCAAAAAGTAGTGACTCCACACTGAACCTCCATTCATTGGTTTGACCAGAAATCAATCCTGTTTTGGTGCCCACATGCGGGATTCTAATACTCAAAATTATGATATCTCTGCTGCTGCCCGGCCCAAATCTGGCACAAAACTGCGGACTTGCCAGCCCTCCAAAGAGGGACGTGATCATTCCGCAAAACGCGAATCCGGCTACCAAAAAAACCTAAGTGACGAAGTGTCAGGAGCCTTCCAAAAATGTTGCTTTTGACCAAAGTTGGGCAACCGTTTGAAGCCAAAAAAGGTGGGAATTTTATGAAATTTGGTTGTGCATGTTGCAACGTCAATCAATGGAAACCTTTCTTGGCAAACGGTGAAAGGGCGCTGTTTCCAGGCTTGTATAAAGACGGCGGAGCTGCAATAGCATCTGAGTGGAGCCGAGTCTCTCCTCAATTCCGCCGTCGTGCCATTGAAAACAGATCGTCCAAGTGAAGTTGAAACACCTTCGTTTTCTTCATCGTCAAATCCCTGCAACTGTTTTTCTCAAGTTGAAAAAACACATTGTATTCCCTGTAAAGTCTCGCCTTTTCATGTGTTGAAAAATGTGGGGTACAACTAGTTTTATTGGTGAGCCGCAGGCTAGTACTTCTATTAATGACACTAAGTGCTACTAATTTGGTGTTGCTACCGCTGATATTGCTATTTGCTGTTGATACTACGGCTACTGCGTCCGCAAAGCGAAGGCATGGCTCCTTCTAAATGTCATCTAATATCATGCGGATAAATAGATTGATGAAAATCCATAATCATCGAAAATACCTTTCAAATTAGCAACTAAATGAATCTAATGATCAAAAATTGCCTTCTGTGCTAGGAATGATCTTCGACCGCCAGTGCTGCGAGCCAGACCGTCAGGAGCAGTAGCCGTTAGGCTGCTCCGTTGGTCGATCACGTGAAAGCTTCAGGGATGAACGAATGCATTCAAACCTATGATGGGTCCAAAGTATGAGGTGTTACACCACTAACATGGAATTTATGAACTTTTGGTGGCTTGGGTTGATGTTTCTCCTTTTCCAAAGGAGGTATTTTCAGGTTCCATGTAAGTTTTCAGGGGTGTAAACTCAAAGTCTTTGGGCTAACATGTTTTTTTTTGGCAAAGAAACGACAAGAAATGAAGAGAAGTGGCCGGAAAACCTCTATGTTCCAACAGGAAATACATGATCTGCTCCTGCTATTAAACCTTCTCCGGTTTTTTCCCATTTTGAACCGACCCCTCCCAAAGACCTCCAAATACGTGGGTTGTTTTTGCAGGGGTTGTGGGAGTTAACTTTACCAGTTAGCACTTGGAGGATGGGCTCCCAGTGGATGTTTTTTGAGTGGTTAAGTTCACCCCCCGTTTATTGGCAGCCATGAATTTCGGCCATTTGTAAGGGGTCCCACAACCCGATCCTTAGGGGACGAAAACGATCACCATGGTTATTAACCGCTTACAAGTCTTGGGATGATCCAACCAGGAGCAACATTGTCATGATGACTATTGCTTTCTTCAATCCATATTAAAAGTGAAAGTGCTCACTAAATGGAAATGAATCAAACCAAGTGTCTCAAGCGGATACTTTTTCCAAAGATGATCTAAGAAGTGAAAATGAGCTACGACTAGTTCGTCATCCAATCCCATTGATACCGCTTGGTTGAAGTCAGCAGGATTGTAGCACCTGACTTCGCCGTATGGAAACAAGAACATGCGATGGGTGGCTCAACTGCTTGGCTCAAAAAGATTCTGTACAAAAGTATGACAGGGTGTCAATCTCCCCCCATCCCTCCCTGACACCCTTCTTTCACTTTCAGCATCAGCTCGGCTCTGACGCTGGAAAACCATGAAAGTCTGTGCAACGTGATGAGCAAAAGTGCGAACACATTCAAACTGAGCATGGCAAGGATTCGTTTCAATGTCGCCCAAGTGATGAACAACATATGCTGAATCTGAAGCCAATGAAAAACAATCAACATGTTGTGTTTCAATCTCACCTTTTCATTAGTTTTTAACTGTCCACGCAAAGAAGACGAAAAACGGCCTCAACTAAGAAAGCACCTGAGCATTCTTTCAGGGCGAGCTAATTTTAGGACTTTCAACTGTATAAAATACGATGCACCTGGTACCCCAAGCAACCAGTTTAAAATGGATGTTTGGTGAAACAACAATTTTTTATGCTAAGATTTGGAATCATCCAACTGAAACAACCATTAAAAAATGGATGTTTAGGGTACCAGGTATATATCATAGATAAAGTATCTTTCTTGTAATAGACCTTTTGGACATTGCTTGAACCCTCCTCATGCCGTTTTTGAACGAAAAGAGCAAAATGTCCAGCAAGAATCGGGACCATGCCCGTGGAACTACGGGTCATGCGCTGTTGGTGGTCATTTTTGAAGTTGTTATTTACAGTAAAACCAACACTCCGGGCGTGTAATCGTGTAAAGATATAAATCAAAAATCCTACGTAGTTGTGAAAGTCTTGAATGGTTACGCAAAGATGCTCAAAGCCCTTCATCCTCGTCACGGTTGGATGGTAAAAATCATGAGCTAAGGCCAGTATGGGAAGCGTCCGCCCGACTAAACTAAACCAACATCAATAGGGCGAAGTGAGCGGTTTGGTCCTATCAATTGCCCAAGTCATAGGACAGGAAGCAAATCATGTGCATGTACATACAGTATGTATATGTACCAATGTGGTAAAACACCGCCCCGTGCCTTTCGTTAGTGCATATGTCAAGGCGCCCTAGTCTTTCTGTCACCCTTTAAACTCGCTATGAGCATTTCTGGTGTCATATGGATTCATATGGGTGATTTTTAGTACAGAGATTACTTTATAAGGGCTCATGATGGCATTCATATAAAAACATCCCAAGGAATCCAATATTTTCAGATAAATTAGGGATGAACGATGCAACTGCCTTTCAAGCTGTAGGATTCCAACCTGTTAAACGACCTCCAAACAGCAGCAAAAATCCACAAACGGAAAGGGGTCGCGTTGAGACGTGCCTGACCGTTGTGGATGGGTAGAACCGGGTTTGGTCATGAGAACCGTTGGGCGTCATCTCCGCCGTGGAGGCCCGAAAGAAAAGAGAAAGATCCGGAAGGGCTTCAGAACTGAGAGACTTGAGAATCCACAACTCTGGAGAGGTATATCTTGGGGCTATCTTGGGGATATGTACTATATATATAGATATATAAAGGTATGCTGGTATGCCTGAATCTCATAGCACTTTTGCAAACAAAAATCATGGTGAAAATGGTGAAAAAGAATGGACTTCCACTACCAGCCAACGGCAGGTGATCCTGAAATTCCTGATTTGCACTGAGGAATGACTATGAATCCGGGAATCCGTATGAGGTTTGAAGAAACGAAACACAGCTGTATAAATAATATACACACGTTAATGTATGTCTATATATATAAATATATTAGATATATATTATATATATTTGCATGTATGTGTAACTGCTGGTATATCAAATTTGCAGAACGGAAAATTTGTATTATGTTCTCCTGTAGTGTGTAATACAGGTGTCTGTACATGTCAATGGAAAAATCCTCAGAGATAACATGAACGTATAATCCTGAAACAAAAGTAACCAATTGCTAGAAAAATCACATGGGCAAAATCTCGAATCATCTCACCAACCTCGAAGTCATCTCGGAGTCTTTTTGAGGTCACAAGTAACTATCTAGTTGGTTAAAAAAAGAGATACCCTCGCTAAAGCGAACATCACTGGCCTTCTCAAAAGGAAGCCGGATCGTCTTCCAACCACCATTTTTCAGGGGCTTGTGCTGTTTGTTTCAGGGAGGGTACTTGTGGGCGTTTCTGGATACATAGGATATCCAAATTTTGTTCACCTTCTCAAATGGCTAACCTTGGGCTACCTTGTACTTGGTATCAGCTCTTTGCTGAAGTTGAATGTTGATAATGTGGGTTCTCCAGCTAGTGACAATCGAGATCGGAAAGGGTGCTCCTAAACTTGGGGCATTCTCCAATCTGAGTTTCCTCTCTGTCTCTCGATTGACCTACGCATGTCAAGAGAGAGTCGGACACTCAACTCTTTGTACTTCTGCGTAAGCTCACAGCATGTGGACACCCTGAGTTGGCACTTGTTTTTTTTCTTGGCACGCAGACACTTTGACACTGTCCTGGCATCGGAATGATACGGAGATTTGTTGGCTGTTGGGTTGTGCAATGTTTTTTATGTGGGCAACTTCCCTTGGATCTTGTGATCTTGTGGAAACAATGTCCGCCCAAAAAACATCGAAATGAAACATCTGGAATTCAACTCATTAAAATCATCCAGCTCCAGGCTGCTTCAAAAAAAAAGAAGCCGCAAAGCCCTACACAACAGCGTCGCAAAGAGTGAGGCTCCTTCTCTTCAATTCCGTTCAACTTTGAAACTGCATGGTACGCTTTGATATCCTGTGCGTCGAGGGTGTGGCCAGTTGCCGGCCCACCATCAAACACTCCCTGAAACAGACATGGCCCCCTGCATAGAAACTAGCTTTCCCAAAAAGAAATTCATCTTCCAGCAACATTTTTTTGGGCCGCGCCTCCAATTCCATGCGTCTCATCTTCACAGATTTCTTGAGTGTATTTGGATCTTTCACCAGTGCACCTGATTGGGACCACGCCATGGGGGAATCCTGTGACTACAAAAGGGGGCGGCTTTGATGGGTGTCGCTTAAAACAAACATGCAGCATTATGTAATTTAATGCTGGATGTTTTCAAGTGAAACGATCAAAGAATAGTTAAGATATATAGTTAAAGAATGTTTAACAGATCTCTAGTAGTGCAAACAATCAACAACAATCAACAAAACCCAACCAAAAGAGCCTTCCAAGGGTGAATATCGAAAGATCTTTGAAACAAGCTCCAATCTATCCCAACCCTTTTGTTTCCATACACCTCTTTTCAATGTCAGTCATTTGTCTCATTTTTTCCCGGCGCCGATGATTCCGAACCAAGTCGTTGGCTTAACTTCTGGTTCATCTTTTCGGCCTTCACGTTGTGTGCTTCCCTTGGGTTGGTTGATCAGATGACCACAACACTCCATCCCAACCAACCCATGGAGTTCCCTGGGACAGCTGTGAAACGATCATAAGACTGGAAGTCAAATGACTCCAACGAGACCCCGAGACCCCCACAAACAAAAAGTCAGTGGATTCATGTTTTATGTATCTTTTGGAGATGATGTATATAGATAAATCTCTAGTTAGATATGGAGAGTCATCTCCAGTTTTGGGAAGCCTTAAAGGCATGAGGCAGCCAAAGGAGAGATATATCTATTTCCTTAGCATGGAATGTTGACATGTTGAAACTTTATACTCCAAGAGCCAGCATTCTAGACAACCAATTCAAGGTAAACACTGACAGCACGCAAGAACCCCCAGGACATGCAAGCAAGGTGCTGGTTGAACGGTATGGGTTTCCTGAGCTTTGGCACCGTTGCAAAGATGGATGAAGCATTAATGGAGATCGTTACAATCTTTTAAATACAGAACTTCTTCATGATTCATCCATAACAATGTCTGATTTTGAGTTTATGGTCCAGGTTTCCAAACAGAATTGGAAACCTTTTGCCCATTTTCCAAATAGTGAAGGGAAACCATCTAATCTGAAATCTTCGGTGCAACTTTTAGGGAAACAAAAATCGAGTCAGGCCATCTTCCTGTGCCTTTCCTGAGCTCCAACCTGCAGCTACGCATCCCCAAATCCAAAGAACTCCCCTGGGAAAATGTGTCTCCATTTTTCATTTTTTCTTGACCCTTTTCAATTGAAGTCAATGATGACATTCACTGATAATGTCACAAAATTTGTATGTAGATAAAATATGTTGACTACTATATCTTTTTTTAGTGATATATTCAATATAATTCCACTCAATTTTCTCTGCTTGCCTCCCCCCCACCAGTCAGGTGGCCCTTCATGTAGAGCTTTGACGTCTTCGGAATCAAACTGCCGCAGGGTGAAGGTTCAGGATGCGGCCAGTGAAGGTTGCTGGATGTTGAACCTTAAGTGATTTTGGTATATTAAGTTGAAACCTTGAATTGAAGCAATATGTTGCCCTTGACTTTGGATTTTAATCCTTAAGCCATTCAGTCATCGTTTTCTTGCTCTAAGATCTTCCAAGTATAGAATCACGGTGTGCCTGTGCTTGCCGAAAGAAAGGATCTGAAGACCCCAAAGTCTTCGGGGATTTTTCACTTCTGAGTAGCTATCTGCACAACATCAACAAAAAAAACACAGAAACCTGACTCCTAGTCCTACAGATAACTATAGCAAAAAACCCACCAGACGCGGGAATCCAAATGCAAAAAAAGCACAACTCGATAGCACAAAAAATCCACCGCCTTGTGCTGCCAGGAGTTGTAATCCTTTTCTGGCTCTTTCGTTTCGATTTCTGCCTCAAGGCCTTGAGCGAGAAATGGATTTGGCTGGTTTTTGTTTGGGACCTTTGGGAGGATTTTCGGATTTTTCTGTATGGAAAATGCCCATGTCTTTTCTTTTCCAAGGGCCCGTTTTCGGAGATGCATCCAGGTTTTTCCATCCCAAAAAAAAGAAAACGGTCAATCCAATGGATTCAGAGGGTCTAAAGTAGCGCAAGCAAAAAACGACTGTTAAAATTACCCAGAACCCAGCACATGGGAGCATGAACATTTTGCCTATAATTCGTTTTTCCTGGACTCCAATTTCTCCAACTTCATTTCCAAGACACGTTCGCCAATTTGAAGCTTGCATTTCTCAAGCTCGGCTAGCTTCTCTTCTGATTCTGGGACCTGCGGTGGACGTTGGAGAGTTTCCTGTTGTGTTGGGAGCCGAGAGGCACAAAGTGTTGATAGGAGTGGCCACCTGAATGATACAAATTTCTTGCTATGACTTTCTGATAATGCATATAATTTCAAACTTAAATAGCTATACGAAAGATATAATCGATCACTAGTTATATATTCTACATTTATATAGTGTATAATGTATATTTTATATGTGTTATCTTTTTAAGGCATATATCCATAGTCTGGCCTATTATGCTCTATATAATGGATTAAATACATATACCTACCTTGCATATTAATATATACATTAATGAAATACAATGTATGTATCTACACAGTAATGTCATACATGTATACACCAAAACACATTTGTGACAGCTGCACACCAGAACTCAATGCAATGAAGTCAAGGGCAACGTGGCAAGCAGCAAATTCTGAGGTTCGTGTGCCACATGCCTTCTGTGACCTTTGATTCCAATTTCATACTTCAAACTCCGGCATCGGCCACTCATGTGGACGTTGGGAACATGCCCGGCATCCGTACCAGAAAAAGGTCCCTCTTTCGGGAAGGGGAAAAAAAAAACAGCGGCTCGAAATTAGTATGCCTTCCCCCGCCTTCCGGGGGGGCTAGAAATTAGTATGCCCCATGATGTTTTGAATAAGTCCCGTCACCCATGATATCAAATCTAAATTCACCCCAACATCATCCAGCTTGATAGTGACCCTTAACCCCAGTGGCCCCCAAGGAAGGAAATTGGCCTGGTGGCCTTTCCTTACTGGAAACCAAGGTCAAAACAAAGGACAACATGTCTGATGATCACAGGGAAACCCCTTGGCATTTTCAAGGGAGATGAAAAGAAGGGATGTTCACAACTTTTGGGCCTCGCACCCCCCCTCCACCCCCCACAAGTGGTGCCTTATAGTTGTGCCCTTGTGCTGACACAGCCTGTCACATGTTAAGATCAGGCTCTCACCCTCTCGCAAAGCAAGGATTTGGTAGAAATCATCCAATCATCCAATCATCCTAATCACATGAAGAGCCAAACATTTCCAAGTATTTTTTGGAGAACTTCACGACTCAGCATCCCAACATCTACAATCTCGAGCTGACATCCCCTCGAATCCCTCCTGTTTGGCACCACTCTGGCTGCAGCCCATGACCCTGCCAAAACACGAGTGGTTTGAACCGTGACGTTTTGAAAAACCCAATATCGTCATCATGGCGAAACAAAAGCGAAACAATGGCATCATGGGGGGATATCAATTATCCCAAAGCGAAACATATGTGCTTTGGCAGCCTACCAAATTATATGTCGTGTGAATTCATGTGAGTTATGATGTCAGTATTTCTTGTTTTGCGAAAACGAAGTCGAAATCGGTAATCCTAGCCTACGGTCAAACATAATTACATTGCATAGTGGTCGCTTGCAGGTTCCAAGCTCACAAAGCTTTCGTCCTTGAAGCATGTGTCTGCGTGCGCGTGCATACAGGGTACAGGCATGGCAGTCCAAGAAGCCCCAACGAATGCCGCGTACCGCTAAACCCGACCAACAAATGGCTGTGACAGGGCCTCCAAGCAAGTGACTGTTGGGCGCATATACATTGCAGATACAAATGCCATGAAATATATCCATTTGGGTGTTTCCAAAAATAGGGGTACCCCGAAATCATCCATTTTAATAGGGTTTTCCATTATTTTCACCATCCATTTTGGGGTACCTCTATTTTTGGAAACCCCCATTTGCAGAGGGAACCGCAATCCAAGTCCAAGAAAGACACCCGCGGCGTACTGCCCTTGTCACTCTCCAGTTCTGACACCCCACAACTCATGGCACCTCTGAACGTAGGATGTCACTAAGTGACAAACATCTGATAAGCTTGGGCCGCAGAGCTACAAAGCAAATCTATGAGCAGGGAAAAACCCATACAAAAACACAGGTGAGAAAACTTCTCATGACTTTTCGAACACAAAGATCGGTGGGGCCTTTCTGGTCAATTGCTTTCACTACTGTGCTAACAAACAGTATCTATCAGTTTACTACACATGTCCTCGCACCTTGACCCCGTGTCCCAAGCCAGCAGCTGTGCCCGAAAGCCAGCCGTTTTTATGTTGCTCCTTTGCTTGCAGTCAGCGGGACTAGGAGCGGAGCAACCAAAAAAAAAAACAGCTTTCAGGAAGGGTTGTGCGTCAGCAAAAAAGCAGTTGGACTTGAATGTAAAAACATCCACAATGGAACTCAAGGATTGTCTTTCTCAAAAAAAAAGATTGAGGCTTTCCACCTAAAGAAAGTGCCGGGCCTTCTACAAGGAGAGGTGTTGTTGCTTTTTGTCTGGCGTAAAGATTCTTGCAATTGGCCATTCCAACAATAATCACATGACTTGTTGGAACGTTTTTTTTGGCTTTTAAGATCCTTTGAGTTTTGCTGGTCGCCAACGTGTCGTGTTTGGCCTTGTGACCGAAACCGCAGAAAGCCCAGTAGCTGTGTCCAGCCATGTTGGA
The DNA here is from genome assembly GCA_000507305.1 of Breviolum minutum Mf 1.05b.01. Lineage (NCBI taxonomy): Eukaryota > Dinophyceae > Suessiales > Symbiodiniaceae > Breviolum > Breviolum minutum. The sequence goes on along the minus strand of DF239197.1, from coordinate 178,913 downwards.
AACTGGACGCGTCTTTATGCAATACACCTTCGACAACTACAAAGCTCTTGTACTAGCTACTAGAGCTTTTAGCAGATTCATTCAGAAAGCAGATGCAGATGCATAGAAATATGTCAGCATTTTCTGGTGAATTTGTAGCGTTTTGGGAAGGGTATTTCACCCCCAAAAAACCTCCGTCAAAAGGTAGACAAAGTTGTCAGAGTTGGTCATTCACATTCCAGTCGTGGCAACTCATAGAACTACTAGTAATACCGTTTTTTTTTTTTTACGACTGTGCCAGAAACCCATGCCTTCATACTAACACCAGGTTTATGGTTTTTCTGTAAGCTTGTTTGTAAGTCTACAACTTTTTTCTGTAAAACACGTCGAAGGCTTGGCCAGAAAAGCTGGTGTTTCCTCAAGTCTCCAGCTATATATCTTGGATTGGATGTTGGATTCCCTCCCAATTTTTCCTGAGACTCGAACATGTGAAGTCATCCTGGTAGTGATTTGTAGCCTTTCAACCGATTTGTTGGTGAATATTGCAACTTTGGGAGAGCCAAGTTTCGGCATGTAATGTGACCGATGTGACCAGGGAGGCCTTTCATAGGGGCCATAGGGGTTTGCTGCTCTGGGCCTTTCTGCCGGGTTGAGGCTTACGTTGGGCTTGGGTGCTTGCCACTGGTGCAAAGACAAGCCATGGCCAGTCAAACAAATCTACACCAACCTGCCCCTTAACATACCCTCTCAGCCCATGGAAAAAAGAATGATTCAATAGTGTCCACACTGGTCCTAGTGGTCAAGAAGGTTCATATGGCCCTGTTTGCCTTGAAAAACTCACAGCACCGTTTAACTGTTGGGAGGGGCCCGAGCTGGCTTCTCCATGTCAGTTGTCAGCTTTCTCACCAGTCCCAATGCTTTCAGCTTGGAAAGCAGCAGCACCCAAATCCTGTCCAGCAATTTCAATGTCCCTTATATTGTGGGAAGAAAGGGGCGTCACAAAAACATGGGCTCGGCTAGATTCCACATCATGCCACCACGTCATTTGCGTGCACCCCACCACAAAATAGTGTATGGTGCACCTTCTGATGTGGCGGGCGATGCGCGTCAGTTGGACATTATCGCCGGCAATTTTCCTACTTGTTTTAAGTGAATCTTAGGAATTTACTCCTCATTCAACTACGTTTTTGGAACGGAAACTGTGCTGCCTGGGACCTGTCATGCCTGGGAATCTGGAGGCTGCCAAGCGTCAAATGATCAGAGGCCAAAGATCCAACCAATCATTGACTGAAATCATATAATGTTTGTAGTGGTGGTTTCAACCCATCTGAAACATATGCTTGTCAAACTAGATCATTTCCCCATGTGGGGTGAATTTTGAAAAAATAAAACCACCACTTAAGCAACAAGACCCCCAAGAGCTTGCAAAAACCACCTAACCACCACCTGAAAATGTTGTGCAGTATAAAGCAATGAAACAGGCAGTTTCAGGAAACCCGAGATTATTGGGCACTTGGCATGCAAGATAGCCATCATGTCGTGCCACTATGTGCCACTCGAGGTTTCTTCTGCCAGGACGACTTCAGGCCCAGGGAGATGGAGCTTCCAAGATGACGTGCTACGTTGATACAGCTTGGAGTGTAAAAAGTTGACACAAACTCCTTGGGAAAGCTGCTCATAACCAAATCCTTGCAGGGTGCAACAATCAAAAGTCCAAGCCTCTGCCATGAACGAATCATTAACTTGATAGAATCCCATCAGCAATTTCAATTCTTTTTAAAAGATCCTCAATTGAAGGTACTGTGTCTTGTTTTGTGATGCTTTGTGTGGTATTTCGGATTCCATCATAGGTCTTATACACCACAAGTGACCCTGTTTTGTAATGGCAAGGTACCTATTTCACCCAGGCGGACTCAAAATCCCTATGGCCTCAAAGTTTCACTTGCTAAATCCTCCAGGTAAGCATACACTTTGTGTACAAGCAACTGACATCATACTGACATCATTGTACCGTATCATAATTCATTGCGCTTCATTCATGCTGCCGATGCTCCCCGGGCCATAAAGATCACAAATGATACAACCAGATGTCAATCGCTTGACATTGCCACAATCGAACCGCCTTATCTTCCCAGCTTGTGACTGAGGGCGGGCAACATGGCTGTCACAGACAGAAAATCATCCTGCTGAGACGAGGAGATGATGAGACTGATAGTACCATATAGTACCTATACCTATACTAGTTGGTCGGTTCATGTTATCTGGCGACCAGGATTAATTTTGGGCACCCGGTCCACCAGAAAAAAAGCAAGGTCACCACCTAATGGAGGTATCACGGGGAAAGGTAGGGGCCCCATCTTTTCAGTTCCTGCCAGCCATACCAGCCATGCGGAAAATTCATCCTTTCAGAGTGAGATTTTGGTCGATTTGATCTGGCGCGGCGGCCGAGGCTGATGGGGTTCTAAGATGCCATCAAATCATAACTGTAAAACAAGGTCTGCAAAAGTGACAGCACTTGCGAAAACATACCCGCCATCACAAACTGTTTTTAGGGGCCGGGTGTTGTTGCATCACCCAAATGTTTACTGTCCTCATGGCATCCTCAAATGGAGTTTAAGTCCAATATTGCTAAGGTGCCCAAGCTTTTCTAGTTGGTGGTCTCCACCCTTTTGGAAAATATTTGTCAAAATGGTAAGATTCCCCAAATAAGGCTGAAAAATAACAAATATTTGAAACCACCACCCAGTTTTGAAGGCGTAAAAGCTGTGCTTTTGGAATGTTTTGGCCCTTCCTTTCACACAATCAAGGCTGGGAGTGACCAAAATGACCAGCACCTAAGCTGGTGACCTAAGCCACCATTAAGTACAGATCCTTCCTCCCAAAAAACGCCACCTTCTTGTCTACATCCATATTTCTCTTTCCACTTTCGACCTTCTTCTCGCCCTCCTGGCAGCAACGCTCGGTCTGCGTGGGGTATGGAAAGCTTCGATACAGGAGATTTCACCCTCTCCGCCTTTATTTTTCATGGAAATCCAGCCGTACCGTTTCACGAAACGTAGAATGTTAGGGGGGAAAGGTAGAGAAACAACAAAAACCTTGCAGGCAGATCGCAACAAATCCATGCAGGTTGTCCCTACCCTCAAGGATTGCAACCAGGCAACTTGACTTAATAGTGTTACTAACGTAATCTTGACACCAGTCCACCATTCCACATCAATTACTGTAGTACAGCAAGTCCCGACCTGACCCGTCAAAACCCTGAAGTCCTGGTAGACTTTGACGTACTCCTGGGGGCGATTCGGGAAATTTCCAGTAAGAATTCCCTTTTCACCAGGCGAAGGGAATTAATGCGGGAACCAGACTTGCCACATCATCAATGACTCAAGCACTGTGACCCCAAAAAATGCATCCACTGAGTTGTTTCAACCAATCCAAAACATCAATCCTCTAAAAACATATGGGATTCAGGTGGCTACTGTCTGCCATCGATCAAGCGTTTACCGGGTGGTGTTTCTTGTATCCTTTTCGTTGGGTTTCTTCTGAAACGAACTAATGGATCACCCCATAACAATATGAAGGCAAAACTAGGGAAGCATCCAAGTTTTTGACGGACAACAGTGACAACATAGAACTTCCATGAGACACCCCCCACACAAACTTGGGGCGCATCATTTAAGCGTTGGCTCTTCGGGATTTTTTGAATAAGTGCATATGTGAATACTGGATGTAATATCTTCTCTACTTTAGTGTAATACTAGATGTAAACATTCTGATCTAAATATAAAACACTAGTAATATCATGTGCTATTCAGAATTTTCCGGCGCCTTCCCACCCCGCCAAGCTGGGAACGTTTCATTTCGGCACACCTGCAATTGTTGAAGGTGCTCCTGGCACGTCCGCCGGGGGCGAGCGCAAATGGTTGGGGTGTTTAGGGTGGCTTCGACTTTCCTGGAACCTCAAGCGGCTCCATAGGCACCAAATTTCCCATTTCCCATCCACTGTTAGCTTTCATTTCTTCCCGGTCATAATGGATAGTCACAAGTTCGAACATCGATTTTACTTCAGATTCCAAAACTTCAATTCAAGAGCCGTTTTGACTTGGCTTTGTGACTAAAAAGAGTCGCACCATTTTCAACTGCCACTGCAACTAAACGACAAACGAAAGGGTGAGACATTTCAGGTCATTCCTTTCAAGCTGTACCGCGGTACCTGTTTCTCCTTTTTCTTCTTCAACTGCCTCGCGCAATCAGGTGACAAACCTTAGGCAGCCAGTTGAGGTTTTTGACGCCCAACTAATCGTTGCTTTTGGATGATTTTTTGAGTCTTTGCTAGCTGCACCCATAGTTGGCTAAAAGAACATTTACCCTTTTTTTTCCAATTCCTTAGTGATGATTCCTATCGGATGAGTAAGCACTATTGCTGTGGTCACAGCTCAAGGGCCAAAAAACAAAACTTCATTCTGGACCTCAAGTCTCTTAGTCTGAAAACGCTGTGTTACCTGAGTTGTTTGGCTAAAGACTTTCATTTCTAGCAGGGTGACAGGTAAAATCCCACTTCAGAAAATCTCCCTTCAATTCCGTTCGATTTTTAAAACAAAAGTGGGCCTGCGACCTGCCACCTACCAGAAGCATCCACAACCTGGATAGCCAAAACACCAACAATCTCTGAAGCAGAGCTCTTCTTCATTCTTCTGCCCCTCAGTGTGGATAAGTTGTTCGGTTGTTCTTCGGCGCTGATGGCTGCCCAAAAACCACCGGCATGTCATGTAAACTTGAACGACCATATCATGATTTATTATAGACTTATATGTTCTCGGGTTGGCTCATTCAATATGCATTCGCAATGGTTACCAATTCGTTTGGTCAGGGGGTCCTGTTGCATCCTCTGAGCATCCTCCCTTCCTTCTGGCACCCCTCCAAACATCCACAATCCAGAGGATTGAATTAAATTTTTGCTTCGGGCACCGTGAATAGTCCGCGTGTATGGTATCAATTCATATCAATTCTCTTTCCAGCAGGTGCATCTCACTAAACCGATAGCCTTGAATACATATCATTTGTAAAGGTCTAAAACTAAATTGGTCATGCTTCCACATCTTTACATCAGTGTTTTCAATCCTGCAATTAAACATCAGGAACTCATCAACAGTACGGAGGTACCATGCCAAGCACTGAGGTGTAGTGCCCCTTTTGAATGGTTCCATCCCATCGGTTGGCCAAGTGTCTCTTTCGCATCTGCAACGCATTGTTTCAGCACGTTCACCTGCAACACGGCAGCGGCATGCAACGCTTCAACGCCCACAAGGACTGGACAAATAGGTTGCTTGTCGTTGGGTCAGCCTTGAGTCTTGACATGCATACTCTAGGTGTTTGCTCTCAGTGTGACACATGCTACGATAATAAACACATACCGCCACAGATACAAATTGATTCGTGTCATTTGGAATTTCCAACAATTTCCAACGATTGAGAGGAATTCATTCTCGCCCCGTGTGTCTTTAAAAACACTGGCCCCAAACCCAACACATGTTCCAACAAAAACTCCTAGCTCATAGTTCATGCTGCTTCAATACTGCTTAGTCCTAAATTAAGAAGAAATGTTCACCACCCCGAATTGAAATAAAAACGTTTCGTCAAAGACCTAGCTTGGCGAAGTGAATATCAGTGAATGAATCATTAAACCCCGTGCGATCCTTCTATTTCACCAGCAACAAAACATGATTTCGAGTAAACATCCTCCTTCACTTCAAGTTTTTGGCTGGTCAATTTCGGTCGCGCTCAGCAAACACGGACCTTGTCTTCAACTTCTTTCTGGCTTATGTCCATCTCTTCCAAATATTCCAAACATCCCTAGTCGCGGCCACTCACCCCAAGTCCCCGACAAAAAACCCGCATATCCGCATGTTGTTTTTAGGACCCTTCCAGCATCTTCCAGTTTATAATATGCCAGGTCATCACACATTACTGTGTCATCTTGATACAATACGTAAACGCATGGCAGTGTATGACGCCCAGGCGTCTGTGAGAAGGATAGGGATGACAACACATTTACCCGCAGCAAGTTATCAAAGGCTTCAGATATGGTATTAACATCCAACAACGGTTTCTGAGTAAATCAACCCTTCCAACATTACAAGATTATTTAAGCAGCGTAAAACTCATGGCATCGTTGCCAAGGGGCTCCCAGACTGTGAGGCTGGCTGTTCGCCATGGTTTCCATCCAAACAAGGCTTCCGAAGGACACCGAGCCGGTATCCAATTCGGTTGGCACAAGACTGGAAACTCTGCCGCAAGGACAATATTAAGCAGTGAATTCATGATTGAGGGAAACACTCTTCCAATGTGTTCCAATTTATCCGTGCAACCCTGCCCAATTCTCTGTTTGATTCATTGTTTTGTCCCATGATTGTTTACAATGGACCAGGTCCTTGCCCTTTATCACGCTTAAGCACAAAAGGTGGCAGGAGGTTCCAAACAAAAACTCGCATATTTGTCAGCCAGATCTTTCTGGTGTACATCCCAATGCGAAATCCAAATATATCTATCGTACTATCTGCTCAAATATCGTGGGGGTTGGCCGTGGGAGGCACGAAAAGGGTCACTGGGAACAGATCTGGGAAGGATGGCGAATAGACTGTCCATCCGCACTTTGAAGCAGGCTTGTGTCACATGCAGCATACGGCTTCGGCTTGACCTACTGAAACGCTATCTACAACTGCTTGAAAATGATTCTACGCACGCAGTTCTCGTGAGAAAACTTTTGTACTGGTGCTTGGAACTTTGATGTTTGGCTGTGGTAGTTTCCCATGTCCCTCGCGGGCCGTAGCTTTGACTCGGACGGGAATTGCGTTGCCTTGCAACGACGAATGTAGAACGGAAAAACGATTCTTGGATTGAGGAAACCATATTTGAATAAGCGTAACCCGTCCAACTGAACCATGCAAAAAACAAGAACCGAAAAAACGATCAATTAGTTGTTCCCTGTTTGCAATTTTCATCTTTGTCTTCATGTTTGTTGTCATGTTTTTTGTTGTTGTTGTTGTCGTTGTTGTCGTTGTTGCTGTGGTTGTTGTTGTTGTTGTTGTTGTTGTTGTTGTTGTTGTTGTTGTTGTTGTCGCTGTTGTTGTTGTTGTTGTTGTCGTTGTTGTCGTTGTTGTTGTTGTTGTTGCTGTTATTGTTGTTGTTGCTGTTATTGTTGTTGTTGTTGTTGTTGTTGTTGCTGTTTTTGTTGTTTTTGTTGTTTTTGTTGTTCTTGTTGTGTTTGTTGTTCTTGTTGTTTTTGTTGTTGTTTTTGTTGTTTTGTTTCTTTTGTTGTTGTTGTTGTTGTCGTTGTGGTTGTCGTTGTGGTTGTTGTTGTCGTTGTTGTTGATGTTGTTGTTGATGTTGTTGTTGATGTTGTTGTTGATGTTGTTGATGTTGATGTTGTGGTTGTGGTTGTGGTTGTCGTTGTCGTCGTGATTGTTGCCAGCTGAAACTAACAAAATGATCCCGTAGTAATTCATGCCTCGGAGATGCTTACTGTTTGATACTGTTTGCAAATTTTGCGGGGTGGGGTGGGGTGGGAGATGATTGCCTCCTGAACAGAAGGTTGCCCTGAAGCGGTCTGTTCGACATCCCCTACGAAACCTCGCAAAATTGACAACAGCGACGAGTCCTTCCACAAACCTGGGACTTGCGGAAAACAATTAGGGAGATTTGAAAACTGGTGGCAGAGGCAGTGACAAAATTTGGGACGTTGCAAGTTGCCGTGGGTTTCCTATATGGGGGCGTTGGCACGTCAACTTTACCTCCATGTGAAACATTGGGGGGAGATGTTGTGTCAGTTTTCCTGGCAAGTGCTACATGCGGGGACGTTGGCGAATCACTTCTCTTAGCGATGCAAGGAGAGGACGGGTGTTGTTGGTGTTGGGGTGGACGGGCAAACAACAACACAAGGAGGTTCCACACCTTCTACCGTTCGGTGAGGGCTAAAAAAAATTGTTTTGTCGAGACGGGTTTTGTGCCATCCCTTCCCTAGGATGTCTTGTGCGTGGCACGACATGCATGGAAACCGCAACGACATGGGCATCAATTTGTGATCATCAACCTGGGAAAACATATTGACCTCAATAGCAGCGGGGGTTGCGGCAACGCAATTAAGCCTACTAAGCTGGCCGCATAGGTCGCAATGAAACATAGAAGCCGCTGCAAACACTTGTCCCCCATCTTGCATTTGTTTTTTTTTTTCCCTCGCTGGTTTCGCCCGCCGTGGTTTTCCCTCACCAAGATTGTTTTGCTGGTCAGTGTCCACGCTGCTGGGAGGCCGCTCGGGTTGGTGGCGCGAAGGGATGCTTCGGCGAGCACGTGCCTGACGAGGGGGTGGTTCTCCTCCACGTTGGCATGGTTGCCGCTGTTTTCTCCTTTTTATTAATCCATTACAGTGCTACCCAAAGAAGACATCTCAGGGAGCTGTTTGACGGGTCAGCGTCCAGGCAGCGGGACTTGTTTTTATACTGGCCAGTCCCCAGATGTGCAAAATCCAAAGCAAAGCCGAAAAGCAAAGTCCACTAACGAATCAGGACGGATGTGGGGGGGAGGCGGCTGGGGTCCACGGGGTCTGGTCGGCTGAGCGGCCTGCCCTATTGAGCCCCACCCGAAACCGCCAAGCCATTTGCAATGACTTTGATGCGCCGAGAATCAGTGTGTTCGCCATGTTGGATGTTGAAGTCTGCCAGTCGGCTGTTGGTGGTGACCCGCGCACCGGCTTCGCGGCACACTCTGGCTGCTGCGCGTTTGAATGGGCCTCCCACGCGTACGAAGTACTCCTGACGGGGCACAGGCTGCGCGGTGGTCGCCTAGGGAGTCGAAAATACGACGGCACCGGCAGGTTCGTGCAAACAATGGAGAGGGCAGTCAAAAAATTGAAGGAGAAGGATCCGGAAAAGCTGGGACGGGTAGGCGAAGTCGTTGGTTTAAGGGAAGGTCGTGAAAGCTCGGCTCGGGAAAGGGCGGGATCGGGAGGTGACTGACTGGACACTCGCATGGCATGAAATTTTGCACACTTGTAATAAACGAGCAGCACACTTTGTTCGACGAATGTGTTGTGGTTCGTATTGGAAACTGGCATCTCAAGTTGTTCAACGCCCCACTCATCACTGGATACGAACAGTTTTGCATTGGCAACCCGTGGGGCAAAGGCGACTCGGACGTCCAAAACTTCGCTGGGAGAGCAAATTGGAGATGCACTGTCGTTACCAAGGATTGGTTCATTGGGAGGTGGCAGCACAAAACTGTGAACTTTGGAAGCAACACTTCAATACGTTTTCAGATTTTTGCTGCCAATGAGCATGCCGCGTATGTAAAGTGTAGCGCCCGTAATGCGTCCAGGCCTGACTGACTGACTTAAGTTGGCAGAAAACCGAGGCGGTAGAATTTTCAAACGCGACTTGCCGGCATCACGGAAAAAACCTCTGTACAGATGAAGGAACAGAAGTCAGACGTAGATTCATACCCAGTCTTTGTGTAAACATGGCAGCTCTTTTCCCATAAAGATACCTTTTCAACGGCGGAATGTTTCCACAGCTGAGGTTCCACGTTTTCCAAATCCTTCCTCATTTGGTGAAACTGTTTGTCAGTTTTGTTGGGCCAACGGTTCTCCAACGCAGACATGCCTGTATTGTGGCCGCTGCATTTTGGAAATTGGATGGTGGATTTTTGTTGCCAAAGTGCATGGCATCAAACCTGAGGCTTCGGTTTGGGTGCGCGCTCCTCCTGAGGCCGGCCTTTTGGTTGGAACTTGCACCATTTCCATATCCTGCGTGATGTTGACTTTTCAAACCTTCAGAGGATTTGCTACGCCTGCGGCGGCGCAGACGGACGGCTTCCGACTTGGTCGAAAGGAAGCAGTTGTCGTTTCAGATCCGGAAACTTCATCGTCAAGAATTACGGACATGGAGATCCGCATCTTTGCGTTTGTGTTTGAACAACTCGTCTTCGTGGAAGNCACTCACTGGTGACTTTTCAAAATCAGCCGTGACGTTTTGCCAACGGGCCTTTTTTCAATTGGTTGGGCGATGGTTGTTGTTCCCTTGTGTGGTTCGTATCGGTCCAACGCTTCTGAGCCTAGTAATGGCCCGGTCAAAGGAGCGAAGTCGAACTGCGTCACGGAGTGGATCGCCTCAACAGAATGGGAACCTCCCACATGGGGTGCCACAGCTTCCGGCCAAACCCCGGCACCCGCCCCTCCCACCAGCAAAAGCAGAAGGACCCTTCACCAGAGGGTTGCAACACAAAGCCTCGACCACGGCTCATGCACGTTTAAAGGATGAACCTTATCAACACCCACAATGGACCGGCAGAATTTTCGAAAATGAATGTCCAAGGTTTGTAAGTGTTCCTGGAACATGGTACGATGCCCACCCGCAAAGCAAGCAACCGATGAAACAACAAAATCAAAATAGCGGAGAGAAATAAAAACCTTCCGGTCCTCCAGAATCCATTTGTTGGCATGATACGCCTTTGCCGCCTGCTGAAGATGGTATTGCAAATCCAAGGTTTTTTGTTCTGATCCATATGCAGTTAACATGCAACCCAACCATTTCTGTGCGACGTTGCCTGGCAGGACCTTCAATGTGATTCCATGCTCAGTCGTGATTGTCGAAGGCGGTTGACTTTGACTTGTCAAAACCACCGCTTTATCAGCATTCAACGGAAGACCGGCTCAAAACACATCCTTGTCGCACGCCGCCAGTGACGTTGAATTTTCTGCTTCGACCGGACGATCCAATGACCTCTCCAAATTGCCCGTCATATATTTTTTTTTTTCCTCACGCCTTTTTGCCGCGATAAGGTCTCAGGGAACTGTTTTACTGGTCAGTTTCCAGGCATTAGACTTTGCTTTGCTTTGCTCCTGTATGCCATGGTGCTGGAGGTGGCAGGCGAGGACGATCTTTTAATTTATGGGATGCCCCTGTGACAAAATTTTGCAGGTGGCAGAACATTGGAGAGTGGCGGGTTGCAGCCCAAAACAAAGTTCTCTGGCTGCAGTACCTGCCGGATTTTGAAACATTTATGCATATGTAATATATTTGTTAGGTCTCACCCCCTGTGCCCTAAATAGGTTTCCAGGCATTAAAACTGTTTTTATACTGGCCAGTCTCCAGATGTGCAAAGTCCAAGGCAAAGTCCATTGACGAATCAGGGAGGATCTGGGGGTAGTCGGCTGGGGTCTGTGGGGTCTGGGGGGAGTTGTGCAAGGAGGTCACTGAGGGATGGGGGCTCGCCATGGAGATTGTGATGGTGGGTTGGGTAATTTCGAAATCATCCAAACCGTGTGTTCTGAGATGCCTTGTTCACGCAGATTTTTCCATCAAATGCAATGTATGAAGGACGACAATTTCAATCAAATGCAATGTGTGAAACGGGCAGGTTCCAAACCCATTGTTTTTTCATGCTGGCTTGGAATACGCGATGAAAAACTGGAAGTTTCGTCTTCAACATTGCGGATCTCATTGTGGCGACGATGATGATTTGTAATGCGGATGACATGATGATGTATGCAAGCAACGACACTGATCGTGTCGCGAGCAATTGGCAGCTGCAGGTTGGCAGTTTTTCCTTTTTAGTTCGTAGTTCGTACATACAATGTTTTTGCCTCCCCTTCCGTGTGCCCTGGATGAGCCGCCGGTCGGTATAAAAACCAAGTCATTAAAATGTTGCATAAATGGAACATCAAAAATCAGATTGGAGCCAATAGATGGTTCGCGAGGTCGTCTGGGAAGACAGGGCCACGAACCGATGAATTGTCCGGTGACCTTCGGAGTTGGGCGGTGGTGGATTTACAACAAATCGCTTCGGTGTAACTCAACGAACGTAGGGACGTAGGGACACACCAAACTGAATCGGCATGTGTTGTTGAAACTGCGTTTCATGTTTTTTGTTTCCGTCATCGCTCCGGGAATTTTTTTTGGTCCTTTTACTTGCCCATGGAGTTCAAATCAACGTCAGCAATTCGAAGTGGTGACAAACAGTAGGCCACGGCTATGTTCAATTGTTGGTTGGGGTGAGAGTCAAAGAGAAGGAAGGAAAGACTTGCATGCAAAAACCGCCAACCATTTCAGGGCGCCGGCAAGCACAACAAACGATATTTACATTTCAAGTTCATCAGCTTTCAGTAAACGAAATATAGCCATCGACTTGATTCATCCAATAAGACTTGCTGTGGGCACGATGTCGCTACTTTCCAACATTTTTTTGCCTGGACATGTTGTATCAATGAGTCCCCAGTGTAGGCAAGGCCGCCAAATCCTCCAGCATTTTCTATGAACCCACTCAATGCTCCCACAACCTATCTTTTGGCAAAGTGGAAACATAGTTAGTAAATTTCCAATATTGCCCCAGGCACACGGCAGGCCATGTTTTCAATGCTGGGCGAACTGTAAAAAATTTCAATCCTTCGTTCCAATGATGAAGGATGTCATGCCATAATCCACGTCAGCAGGTGGCCACACAATGGAACGCAGCAACCGCCGAAACACCTTGCACAAATCTTGTTTGCACACTTTTCTTTGAGCTGCACCGATTCAGGCAACAGAAGTGACCACGGCATTAAAACACCTGAAACATCCTGAAACCAGATTAGAGCTGCGAACGAACAAACGCATGCCCGCGTGGGAAAACACAGCGGTCCAACAGCTGCGGTTCCGATGTGGACAGGTGTTCCAATGATTTGGCCTTGAGGGCGTTTGGTGAAGTTTACACCGACCACCACCGCAAAGTGGTAAGCCTCACTGCGTCTTCCACCGATTCCAATGATATTGAAATGCTTCGGATTGCTACCCGGGTGTGGATGGTGACCCGTAACCCGGCTTCCCGACATATTCGAACCAGCGATCGTTCTCTGGGAACCGGACAGAGGTAAGGGGAGCCAGGGGCGTGTCAAGAAACGGGCGCAGAAACGAGGGGTTTGGCGGCAATATCGAAAGGGAAGGCGGCACGGGTTTCCTGAATCATCAACAACGTTGTGGCGAAATCCTATACCAAGTCTTGCGAACAATGTGGCAAACTGTTTGGGCAGCTGGACAACATATCCTCGCAACAACGGGCGTCCGTCCTATGGGTTCTTGGAGGCTGATCTGGACCTCGGATTTCCTACCTGAATCACCTTCTTGCTTGGCACCTGTTCCTATCTTTTCGTTTCCGACAAGGGATTTGCGGAACAATTTGTTCTACACATATTTGTACGAGAGTTGGTTCGCCTGGTGATCATCACCCGCAGGCTGCCATCAACCAATTTCGTTTTTCGAAAATGTATTGTGAATGACAACACAAGAAAACGGTGTGAATGCTTGATCTCTCCTGGATCCCACTTTACATGGTCGTCGGCGACAGGAAGCGAAACCAAACATTTGTGTGCCACGTCGCTGTCTAAACCATAGCAACCATGATGCCTACCATATCTACCATGTTCCACACTTTTTCAAAGTGTAACGCCTTCCTTTTGGTGCCAATTCAATCATGCAAAGCAATTCTTCGCGAGATGTGAGACAAAATACAAAATCCCGCATTGCATGGCTCAGTGCATTGCCCGGTCGCATTGTGGAACATCTCCGGATCTTCCCCCATACTTTTATGACCTGACCACTGTGTTCATCGGTACCTATTTTGCTAACAACGAAACCAAATGGTTTGGAACGGATTGCCGCCTTGTTTTCAACGTCATTGGTTCATTTGGTTTTCCTACATTGCATCGCCCGCAGATCATCCTTAGATCCATCAATCCTGTCAATCCTGGGTTCCGTGCCTCCATGGTTGGATGCGTTTTTTAAACACCATGACGATGGGGAAACCAATCTTGCAATCTTGCGGGTTAAGTCTGCAAACCTCTTTTGGATGGTCGATGATCGCCTCCCCCACGCACTCAAGCCGAGCCGCCCTGCCCGAAAAATCACAAACCCGCGCGGTTTTGCCCGGCTGTCTAACAAAATTTCACCGGACATGCTGGCAGTCACCTTGACGAACTTGCGATACCACGGCCTTTTAAATCCGCCCTCGCCGCCGCCGTTTCTTCTTTGGTTTCTGTGAAGCTCGTGGTGTGGCAGCAGCGTTGAAGCAGATTGAACTGTAGTATCTACGGAAGGTGCATAAGTCACGGTGCGACGGTGGGACCGTGACACTTGCGCAACCAGAATGTCTCCAAAGGGAAACTGCATTTGCCCAAGGCTGTTTTCACCAGTCACTCTCGTGAGTTCAGACCGCCGGCAGTGCCAGCAATTCTGACCAAACGGGAAATTCGCAGTTTCGGAAATTTGTCGCCTGAACCTTCAATGATTCATTTCGTCGGACTGCGCAGCAATCAAGAAAAAATAAATTGATACGGATCCAACAATGGGACAGCAATTTCAAGCAAATTGCTGTAAAAATTGCGGTTCTTAAGGTTTGAATCAAGAAAATTTGTGCGGTTTGGTTGGCAAAAATGTCCAAGTCTTCCAGGGGGTTTTCCCCTTTGATGCGATTGCAATGACACAAGGCAACCTACGCAAACCCCGCGAGATCGGTCATGGAGAGAAACGGTTGGATAGAAGAACGAAACAATGCAAAATACACATAAAAAGATAAGCAACAACAATCCATCAAAGTAAGCAAAACCAACTCCTGCAATTGCAGGACCACACTAGCTTAGATGCGATGTGTGAAGGGTGTTCGCTGCTTGGTTGTGCGTGATTTATAGGGCATGTACCGAGTATCTCGGTTGAGAAGTCCGTTTGTTGCTTCTTGGGAACATTCTCAGGCTTTTGCTTGTAGACTATTTTGGATCTTTTTTTCTGTTTTGTGTTGGATCATTTTTTCGACCTGATCTCCTTCCCACTTGGTTGCTGGGCTACCAGAGCAAAACCAGGGAGGAAAGCTTCTGTATTCCAATTGATGTCATATTGACGCGTTGTTGTCAAAAAATATCCTCACGACCGTGGAAACCTGCTACAAACTGTTCTGTCTTAAGGCACCCATCATGATCAATCTTGCACGATGCTGCTGATGTCTCTTCGGCAGCAACATCTCCAAGAAAATTTGGTGACATAAGATTGGTTGGCCAACTGGCGAAGGGGCATGCGGGGCATGCTGGGATTGCATGAAATCAGCTCAAATCGAAAAAACCTCCCGAGCATCTTTCGGTCGAGCGTAGTTAAGCTGGCAGGCTCTGTGAATTTCTGTGAATTTTGGTACTGCGGTGCCCCGCCAGGTAAACGGCGGATGACACGGTGGTTACGTCGATGTATCTTTACGGTTGCATGTTGTACTGATAGTCTGATGATGCGTCGCAATTGAGTTCTACTAAAAACAATGCTTGTAGAAAAAACATGAAAAAACACCAAACAAGTGAAATCAAGTCAACATCTAGCACAACCACAGAGACCGTTGCTTGTTGTTGCTCGTTGCAGACTACAGGTGGCCCGTTTGCAAAATGTGCCTTAAGTTTCTCCCATGTTTCCTTGCACTTTCGTGGCACTGTGCTGGCTGCACGCATTTTTGTCGACATCTGTGGCGAATAATCTTGAATCCTTGTAGCAGCCACGGGCTCCTACAGGTGAAGATTCTGCCGTGGCCGCATGATGAAGCATCCATCCCGAGCTTGTTGTAGATATTTCAGTCTTTCATTGAATTCGTTGTAGTGGATTGTAGTTGTACTTTCTGCTACAGTTGTACACTTGTACCTGTTTCTGTGGTCGCCACCTTTGTTTGTTCTTCTACTATTTTGTCTTCTTGAGAATGGGACTGCTGCTGCTGCTGGTATTGACGTTGCTATTGTTGCTGCTATTGCCGTTGCTGCTCTTGCTGTTCCCAGTGCCAATGCTAGTCTTGCTATTGTCAATGCTGTTGCAGCCGTTGTTGCAGGTCTTGTCACCGGTTTCGTTGTTATCACCATCGCCGTCGCAATCGTCATCGTTTATCGTTGTTGCCCATCCTCGTTGCCGCTGTTCCTGTTCCTCCTGCTGTTTTACCGCTCCGCCACGCAAGTCAGCAACTTTTTTCACACGCGTGTCTGCCAAGCCGCCCAGAGTAGTTTGCTAAGCCACCTAGCTCTCAAATCGCAAGCTTCAAATCCCGGAGAGTGCAGCGGATGTCTCACTAGACTGGCAAATTCCAGTGGGGTTGGAACGAATTGAGCCATATTATGAGGAGACAGAATGAGATCAACGGGATACAAGCAAAAACAAGCAGCTTATATGGCCTTATCATGCTATTCGAAAGGCTAGTCGTAACAAGAATGCAGTATCAAAACATGTTGTAATTGGAGTATATACTACTTTGTCCTATCTTCTTTTAACCATAAGTGGCCAATGTGCACCTGCGGACAACAAAGCGGTGTTAACGGATGCTGGCTAAAATGAAATTCTGGTATAATCAGCTCTGCAATGTTAAGAAGTTTCATTCGGACAGCCGAGATTACCTTCCACCTATCATTGATTGTTTTCCTATTTTTGGCTCGTTTTCTAGCCACTTGGGTCTCCTGTTTTCGAAGTGGGATCATGGAAAATCCACTGCACCCCCCCGCCGTGACGACCGTGGGGTGGATCTGTACATCATTCATCACATCCCCAGTTCGCAGCAAAAAAATCGAGCACTCCAAACGTCTGACCCTGACCGTGATTTCGTCGTTTCCTTTGACATGATGAGAAAAATCTCCTGTCTCATGTCAAGTAAGTACAACAACAACAACAACAACAACAACAACAACAACAACAACAACAACAACAACAACAAGAAGAAGAACAAGAAAACAAGAAAACAAGAACAAGCAAAAACAATGCCAAGAACAGCCAAAGCAATTGCTTGCTACAAGGCGTTCTGTATTTTTACTACTCGTTTTCAGATTGAGCAACTAAAGCCACATCAATGCAACCTTTCACAAAGGATGATGTATCCAATTACGCTGAGGCTGTGAAGTCTTACACAACTAGACAAGCAAAGGGTACCTGGTGCCTGGTACCAGTAATGCAAGCAATTATCATCGGGCTCAAGCAAACTTTTGCCAAAAAAACGACCTGTTTCGGTCGTGATGCAGTTTCCAAAAAATGCCTTCACCAATATGTCAATAAGAATGTTCTCATCATTTGGCTATTCTCTGATCTCTGTGCAATTACCATCAGGCACCTTGAACATCACATGTACATTGGCATGTCACTTCCTTGAATGACATCTTATAAAAAAAGACTCCAACTGCACATTCCAAACCTCCGGAGTGTCCCCTTCATATGCTAAGAAACAGTTACCATCTCCAGATTTCACAGCTTGGCTGTGAAATCCAACAGACTGACGCAGCTGTGGCTGGCGGCGCACAGCTTCAGAGTCACCCCCCATCTGCGAGGCTCACAACTTGATGAAAATGTGATTTTCACAGGGTGTATGTATTTAGTATCTATAATGATATTTGTTCTTTGATATATGTAATAGTAGTATGATATAGTACGTATGTAACCAGGTCTCCATGGTCAGGATACAATATCAGTTCTCAAAAAAAAAAAGGTGCAATTCCAAAGAACGACATTGTTAATTTGTTTGCTCCATCGTCAGAAGGGATCCACTTCCAGACCTACATCACGGCAATTCTTGTCATTGCCGCCTCAGCGTTTCTGCATCAGCCGTTCATCCTGGTCACCCCCGGCGACGTCCAGGTGCTTTCTCTCACAGCCCATGTGGCAAAAATGTGAAGAAATGTGAAAGAATTGGCTGGTAGGCAATTGGTAGAAAAATGAGGAAATAACCTAAGAAGAAATCAAGTTTACACACATTATTCAAGTTCATTGATGGTAATGAAGGAATGACTCACAACCCTATGTTCCAAGAAATCTCCCAACAGGACCTACTGAACGGACCCCTACAACAATTTTTCATGGATATGTATTGAATACAAAAATCTGATTTGTTTCTTCCCCTAAAAAAAAATCCCTCCAGCAGTCCTCCAGCTCTCTCACGGTTTTTCCCTTTTGAGCTTGATCGTCCTCCATTCGTTTCAACCTACCAACTGGGCTTGGAAGTTCGAAAATCTAGTAGTACTTGGTGGACAAAATGTAGGGGATTTTAACCAGTTGGGAGGATTTATACATAAAATATGGGGGTTATAAATGAATCATTGGGTTGGTTATTTCACCCTACTTATTGGGGGGAAAAAACCTCCATTTATAGGCTGGGGATAAAATATGGGGTTGTATGTAAGTTATAACTCATGGGGTTTTGTCAAATCCTGCCCTAATTCAGTTGTGTAACAAGGTTATTTCACCAGCATAACACGAATAAATCATGTTTTTTTTTAATAACCCTACTTATTGGGGAGAAAAAAAGCTCCATGTATAGCTGGTGATGGAAGAACTCCCAAACAACCACCGGCTGGATGTATAAAAACCCTGTAAATCATGAGATATTTACCATGTCAACTGTGGATTATCAGCATGATCAAGAGTACACCATGGAACCAGGCCCCGGCAAGTTGCCCCATGATCCCATCCCAAAGATGTCAAACAAGAAACCATGCTTGTCGCGACTCTGCTGGCACTCCCATATTCCTGAGTCGAACCAACCAGCTCCGGGCCACGGTCACGGGGTCCCATAATGTCCCATGCCGTTCCATGTGGGGTCTCATCATGTCATGTGCCCATCTGTGCCAAGAGGCTGGTATGGAGTTGAAGATGGTGCCTGCGAACCAGCAAAGGTATCTTTCAGGTAGGAAACACTAAGGAATCAGATGTAGCACTGCGCAGGTTGGTAAAGCATTTTGGTGAAGTTATCAATAGCATGTTCACCAGACACACTGCAAGCAGTGACAACTATTGTTGGAGTATGATGCCTGTACTTAGACCTATAGCACCAACTTGATTTTTCCCCCTGAAAGTCTCCGCTGCGGCGGAGACTTCAAACCCTCAAAATTCCGATCGCGCCTGGTTTAAGGAACGACCTTGTCCCCCGAAAGCACGAATTTCAGAGAACTGCACCTGACATATTGGAGAAGCTTCATTGATGGAGGTTTAGACGAAATCAAACTGCCAACCACAGAACCGCCTCTCATTGAGAATCTCTAAGGTTAACAGGGGTCATTATATTACCAACCCAAACTTCATGCATTCCAATGACCCGAGAAACGTATCCATTGTGGAAACAAAGGATACGTATCTGAACCACGGGGTCATCAAATGGGACCCAATTTTGGGGGGGATGAAACAATGCAAATCTATGGCAATTTTGGGTGGATTTCCCCTTATGGTAAACTGTTTCCCTTCGCCTGTGGGTTCGCAGGAGCTTCAGGGTCATCGCGATCGGAGGTATTCAACCTGCAATGGCAGAAGGTTTAACATGAAATGCGACAATATGTGTATATAAACACATATTCATTTACAATAGTATATATCTATACAGATGTATCATATATATATTTTATATGCATATACATATACATATTTATATGGGCCCTTTTTAGAGGTTTTTATGGTAAATAACCTGGTTTTTAGTTGGCCAAAACTTTTATTGTTCATGGTTTTGGGGTCTCATGGTATGTAAATACACACATATTCATATACAATAGTATATACACAAATCTATACGTTATATATTTGCATACATGAATCCATAAACAATCATAGAAACTACATAGATAATAGAAAAACCGCACCCCGCCCCCTTTTTTTGGTTGAGGAAAATGGACCTTTTTTCAGAGATATTTGAAAAGTTTCGTCGTTTTCCCCAACCTCGTTGAGGCGCCGTTACGGTCCACCACGCGGCTGGTGTCTGACCGAGCCAATTCAAAGAGTGGATGGGTATACAAACGTTCCTCCACGTAGAGCCTGGCGCCACGGTAAAAAGTCATGCCAATATTTACCTTTACAACTGCAACAAAAAAAAAGGTGGCCTTTAATGTATTTTTGGAAAGGGTGGACAAAGATTCTCTCATGTAGATGATATTGGGTCCTGCCCAAATACTGTAAGAGTGGATTTTTGGTCTCAGGCTATGACGTGCGTGGGTGATTACGTACGCACACACAAATAATTACGTAGTAAATAAACATGGAGATTTGTGAAGATGAGAACGATGATGAAAAGGTAAACAACGAAACAACACACCAACAAGCAGAACAAGTCGACGACCGACCGTCAACAAGATACTATGAAGGTTAATAAAGATCCGTTTGCAAAATAGTGATGAGTCGTTGCCCACTGTTACAGGGTTTAGTCAGGTCCAAAAGTGTCATATATGATGTGTATCGATTGATGTATGTATATATCTGCCCCCAAAACCTACATTTTGAGAGGTGTTTAATTTATGGTACTGTAAATAACCTGGTTTTTGGGTGGCCAAAACCTTTGTTTTTCATGGTTCTGGGGGCTCATGGTATATATACAGTAACTAATTGCATCTAACTGATATTCAATAGTAACAAAGCCAGAGTCATGTAAGCTCACCACAAAAAGCTCCATCCCATCAAAGGCTTCAAAGGCGAAAAAAAACTGGTATGCTGTATGCCCAGGTAGTTTCCTCAAAATTAATGGCCTCTAAACTGAAGATCTTTTGTAAAGACTCTTGAGTATTATTATTATTGTATCTGTATCATCTCATTATCATTGTATTATATCATTGAGTTTTTGTTGGCATACCCTACGCATAAAACATCTAGAAAAAATGTCTAGAAAAACTTGAATTGACCAGATCTGTGACCTCCAAAAAATCCTCCCAGCGACCTGTAGATCTTGTAGGACTCGGACAAACACATCAGGCCCATGTACCTGGAAAAAACCCGATCGTTTAGAGCCATCGATTTTTGTGTCGCTTTTAACACACAGTCAGGGGGGGGCAAATCACAAATCACTCTAAAAATCGGCACATGTGCATGCTTGATCTTCCCTAACCCTCTAGTTCAACTGCGTAGGGAACCCCAAAAACAGCAACAACAACAAAAAAAAACTGAGAAAAAGAAAGAGGCATGACGATCAGGAAACACTGACCCAATCGAAAAAAAACGATGTACACAGGCGAAGCATTCTACATAAGTTACCCCAATGCTTTTGATGGGATTTACACCCACTGAATCAAGAAAAAGGCACAAGCTCTTTAGGATACTTCCAGTCCATCCTGGCCAACTTATAATATTGCACCAACCTTCCCAATGTCCCTAAAAAATCCAGGCATTTGCGGCATTTCCCTTACGAAGCCCATCACTTCGGGGGCACGCCATGATCCCAGGTTGCAAACCTCCTCCAGATCCCATGAAGGATTTGCCCACGGCCTCGTCTGGGCAATGCCCACCACTTGGTTCGGAGAGGGGAAGAATTTAAACCCCTCAAAAAACCTCAGCTATTTTCCTGGGAACTAACATAGCTGGCTGGGAAATCCACCATGAATGAAGATGTATCTCCCATGTTTAATGATGGGTTTTTCAGTGCTATGTTAGTTTACCAGAGGGTAAGAGATGAACTAACTGGTGATGTTGAAATATTTGTTGAGGCAAATGTGCTGCAGCTTGGAAAAAAAAACAATGATTGAACATTGAACATGAACATGAACATGAACCGAACCTGCAAGATTTCTGGCAAAAAAAACTTCATGTGTTGAGTCCCAAATGTTGTATGAATCTGCAAAAGTATTGGATACACGACTTACACCTGAAAAAGTATAAAAGTATAGAAAGTATAGAAGTCTAAGCATTGTGATATCATGACATCTGGAAGATCTACAGTAATCTACTGTGCTTATGTCAATTCATAGAGAAATCCCGCGGTGTCCATCCGTGGCATCTGACGCTAAGCAGTGCATCTCCAATAAAAATGACCTTAGCCAGGAACAACGGATTGGTTGGCCACATCTGCAAAAAACTCCCAATGATGAATTCCGAAAATCTTGCGCCATCCGTAGCAAATTTAGAGCTTCCTCCCCGCACCCATGGCGGGTAGCTTGTCCGGATGTTTCAAAAAAAAAGTCACAATTTCCGGGATGCCACACGGACAGGGGGATAGAGGTCCACAAGAGAACCTCCCGATGAAATGGCCCAAGTTCAGAGTTTTGAGAGGTGAGAGGAAGACCAGGCAGAAGGTAAGTTCTGACAGAAACACCTGGTTGAATTTAAACAACCTGTGCTGAATCATGCTTTGCACTTTAAGAATTCTGTTTGAAAATTAGGTATATATATCCCCAATATCCCCCGCCGCCATGTTTCAATTTGAGCAAATGAATTCATGAATGACAATGTCTTCTTTCCGGAAAAGTCCACAGAAACAAACCAATGGCACCTTTGCTGCACAACGGGCAGAGGCACCACAGAACCTTTCTGCAGGCACCAGAACAAAGGGGTGGAAAACGGTACCCCATGATGGCAATTGTTTCCCTAAATATTGCTGCCTTATCCGGATATCATGTAGCGCAACATGTATCATATTTAGTGGGAGATATACTTGGTATATGTTGATATATATGTTTGATATCATTCAATTACTCTTGCAAGGGTACCCAGATTTCCCTTTTGACCAGATGCTGAAATTAAGTTATATCATTCACTTTGCTAAAACAATCTAAAACAGAACTTACAAAGAAGGCAAATCTGAGAGATCTTCCAAGTTGGCCATGTCGAAGGGATTCTTATGTTGTCATATTGGTGTCGTTGGTCTTTGCCAACTTTTTAACAACTTTTGGAGTTCAGGCAAATTTAATCCGGACCCACCAACTATAATGCTACCTCTATGTTTGTTGCATTCACTGTGCATCAACGGCTTTAGTTGGCAAGCAATTGTCGGGAAAGCAACCTCCGTGCCCCAAGGAAACAACGTTAGGTTTTGTCAGGGCTGGCAAGAAAACGCGATTCAATGATTCACACGTCTGACTTGGAGCACTTTTTTTTTCCGCAAATGCCAGAGAAAGAATGCGAGATCTCCAGTGAGGTGCAGATGATCGAATATCCAGATAGACATAAAGATAGCTGCATAGACTCGAAGACTTCTGAGGCACAAATCATATAAGTAACTCCGGCTTGCGCACGTGCAGGAAGCTGTTGAGTCCAGATGCGAAACTGAGGTGAGTGTCCTCTTGACTCAAAGTTTTTTTTGCGAGCAGACGGTAAAAACATCATGTTCACAGCAGTTACGTCTTGAATTTCTCACATAATGTTATAAAATCGTGCAAAAGTGTCTGAAAAGTGTTCGATTCACACTTCCAATAGTTGATGATTTCCCACCCTGTTATGTTCGCATATGTTCGCACATCAGCATAATCACAAAACGAAAGACTGGACGAGACATACCCAGACTCCCAGGTGCTCTCGTCCTCCAATGCGACGTTCCAAAAGGCATATCCTCGAGGCCGCTGATGCACTGGCGCTTTCATGTATGCAGTTTTCGCCTCAAACACATGGTCTTGAATTCATGGTATGTATCTCTCTCTCTCTCTCTCTCTATCTATCCATCTATCCATCGATCCATCGATCTATCTTTCTAACTATCTATCTATCTATCTATCTATCTATCTATCTATCTATCTATCGATCGATCTACAGTGTTTTTACCAATGTCCAGCACCCAACTTCTCGGGGGGGGTATCACTACACCCTAATACTTATTACACTCCCTGAAACTAAGCTTCTTGCACCTGAAAAGAAGCCATCCTAAAAGGAAACGATCGTCTTCCAACCATCCATTTTCAGGTGCGAAAATGTTAGTTTCAGGGAGGGTGTAATTATTAACCAATTGACCAATGTATTGATGGGATGAAACACGATTCGATGATTCTTTTTTGGAATATCATCTCAAATGAAAACTCCCAAAAATTGTCGACGCCAAGTGACTGTTTCTGGCGAAAAAAAGGCTGACTTCGGCGGACTCCCGAAACTCAATCCTCCAGGGATGGATATATTGCCGATGAGAGGAGCCAATGATCAACATTTGTTGTTGGCTTGGAGCGCCAAAACGCAAACTGAAAGCATTCCCAAAAGAGAAAGTTGTTTTTGGTGTATTTGTTTGTTTTAAGTTTTAAGCAACTCCCTCCTGGCCCAGTAAACCCCCCCAAACCCGTCCTATAAGAAACTGACTTTGAGGGACTAAGATCGGAAGCAAGCCCTGCAGTGTCAGCTTGGGATCATTGAAATCAACCATCCAGTCACTGAGATATTGGGCCGCCACGTTCTGTAGATACTCTTCACCAGACATTCCTTCAAACAAAGCTTGCATGGCTGGCGAGTAGGTCTCATATAGCTGAATGGTGACCTGGAGATTCGAAACTGCGAAAACCATTCAGCTGAAGCTATTAGCTGCAAAAAAACGTAAATCTTTTGAAGGAAAGGTTGGCAAAATCATATCATCAACCTTGGTACATCTTCTTGGCTCTCACCAACTCCAAGAAAAGTGATGGTTCCGATGGTTCAGGAGTCAACTACTAGCTGCTGGGAACCCCACCAACAGTACATGCCATTAAGGAAGTGGTCTCCTTCAGAACTTCAATTGCTTCATTGCCAATAGAAAAAGATATTTAATATACACCCCGGAAGATTAACATGGAACCTGAGAATACACCCCTGGAAGAGGAAAATCATCTTCCAAACCATCATTTTCAGTTTCTATGTTAATCTTCGGGGGTGTATCTTAATAATATGATTTAACAAAAACTGGGTAGACTAGGCTGGAATATGACACAAATTTTAGGAAGCAATTCAAGAAATAACTGGAAATGCCTGACTCTCTATCATACCAGGTTTCGCCCCCTGCGAATCGAATTACTTCATCGACAAGACCAAGGGACCAAATCGAAGGTGCCTGGGGGTGCTGCGGCCCACATGTAGGCATAGCAATTGCGACCCCGATAGCGAAAGTCTGGATGATAATCCTAGGCGGAGAATTAAAGCACCTGGTAAAACCGGGTAAAAAAAAAATCAAATGACTATTCAGCTGTGGTGAATACACCCACAAAATCCATGTATGGTATATCTACCTAATTTGGTATGGTAAATGTAGGTAAATATACCATACATGGATGCTATGGGACATGATTAATGATTATTCAGAATTCAATTGCGGATGTTCCATCATGACCTATTGATCTTCCGATCTTCCTAAGCACCCAAATAATGTCGGGCCAACCAGCCCGCCGTGTCGTCTTCTGCCAGGTTAACTCTCCCGGAGTTTAGAGAATGGTGCGTATGCCCTAGCCATAAGGAATATTCACTTCCAATCTACTGTATATTTCGGCTACAAGTCACAATCCTATTCAAGGTCATAGGACTTTTCAAAGAAAAAATGGCTAATAGGGAAGGAATTCGAATTCTGTTTGGGAATTCGAATTCTGTTTGATAGATACACTTCATTCAAACTCCAACAGTTGTGCTACATTTACATTGACTTTCAAACCCCAACAGGAGGAACAAAAAAATCCCACCGATTTCGCTCAGGGACAGGGGGATTGGAATTGTTGACGAATCGATTGAATTTGTGCATGCTCGAATCAAAGTAAGTTTGCGGAGGTGCCATTGTCCTTGGTTTGTTGGCTTAGCAAGCCTCCATTTTTCTCTCATCTAAAAGATGCTGAACGAATGTTTGCTGCCAAAACATGCCAAAGCATCTAAAAAAAAACACCTAATGTGAGCAGTTGTTTTGTTGTCCTTTCATTACACTTATTTTGAACAGCCATAGCCTTAAATATTTAAAGCTCCCAGGTTCATAAGTTGATTTTTTCGTTGATTTGAGATTAGGCTTCTGCCACAACAAAGAACCGCAAAAACTGAGACCCGAAAAAAAGTTCACTCAACAAACGCCAGCAGTCACCAAATAACCTGCATTTTTCGCAGCCGTTGACATGCTCACCACAAGTTCTAAAAGTTCGGGGCTAAAAACATTCCATGGAGAATCCAATCGATCGTTACCTACAGCTGCTTGCACAGTCGAAAAAAAAACAAACGTGGACGCCCGGATACCTATATGAGTTGGCACGTTTCAAAAGGTGCAACTAAAAAGATCAATAACCCCATCAAAAAAAAAACATAACATGTCTCCCCCCCCAAAAAAAAGGACCACAAAAACGAAATGTCACCGTTCCAGCTCCCACTATTTTGGACGACCTCCGTTAGTTTTCTTGGATGCCATGAGACCCTCAAGGTCCCAGTCAAAACCCGCAAATGGCATTGGTAACTGCTGATTCCATTGATGCCAGGCTTCAAACCATTCTGCACCACTAAATGAAGTGTCAGGATGAGGTGCATCCCAACCACCAATGCTAATCAAATGTCTTGTCGGAAGTTTTTTCTCCAGGATCTTCGAACGTACCCTTGCTACACATTCCAGATCTGGGATGGCTCCTGAGATCTTGGGTTGGTTCTCTTCTTTCACCAGATTTAAGCTGAACCAAAAGATCACATTGACGCCTCTTTCCACAGCCTGTAAGGTTTGAGATTCATTGCATGCTCCCCAGTTCTGCCATGCCGCAATGATGTTCCCTTCTGGCAAGGAGTTGGGTACAGCTGCGCAGCTGTGCAACAGAAAGATGCAGCAGAAACTCGGATAAATCGTGAAGCTGAACATTGGAGGCAGGCAGAAAAAAACCCTTTGAGCAGCTGGAAACATCCATAAAAATGTTGGTCTTCCATGAAAACGACAACCATTCATAGGAAAAATGTTGGTATCCTTGGGATGGTACCCTTAATAATCAACCCTATACACCTTATATCACCTTATATAGAACCATTGGAGACCAATTTTGGATCCTATGGGAAATCTGTGATCACGTGATCCAATCATGTTCAAATGGTTTCAATTTCTGAAGCTTCAGGAAAATGAGGAAAAGGCACCCTTTTGTCATACATGGAATTTCATACAGAATTTATGGATATTTATGGTATCTATTCATTTGTTCATAATATACACCGAGCTGTTAGTTTACTGATTTAATTTCATTTATATAATATCTATTTACGTGTCTAATTTATCTGTGTTCATGTCTACATCTCGTGTTTTTCATATAAGGTACGGTATGTAATACATCAATTTCACAGCTATGTTCAAAGAAACAACATTCCAACATTTGAATGTCATTTGTGAGTCCACGCAAAAAAAAAACGCAGCCGTGACAGCCCTTCTTTTCCCAAATCAAAGCAGCGAACTCCGGGACGTTGAACACTTCAAGTTTTGCGAAACTTTGTGGAGAGAAAGCTTTAAAAAACTTCTCCCCTAGAAAACAAAAATCAAGTTTGGTCTCTCTTCTGTGTTGCTACTCTCCTTCTTTGAGGAGTCTTGTAGGTAAATGACGGCAGCAATCACGATCAGTACCTGGAGGGGCATCAAGGGGTTGCCATCAGTGAAGCTAGGAATTTCCACATCTGCCAGCAAAACAAACGACTGAGTGTTCCCGACTGTTCAAAACCATTCAGGAAAGGAGCAGTTTTCTCATGGATTTTTTCAGATCGTTTCAGTGTGACCATGCTTCTAATTGGTCAATGGAGATCTCTTTCAGCAAAATCTTACAACACGCTTACTTCTTTTTTGTTCTGAGAATTTTCTGAGTTCCCTCTTGCAGCAGAGTATTTGCGAAGATGATGTGAGCTCCATAAAGAAAGAGCAATTTACTGGTGAATATTAATTGGGGATTAAGCCTTGTGTTTGTCACAGACAGCCGGCTACAGTGTCAGAGTCCCCTGTTGAGTTGCACGGCCAAACACCCAGGACTCCGTGCAAGCGCCAGGAGGATGACGATGCACACAGCCATGGTCCATTTCCTGGAGTGAGCCATGTCGCGACTGCCGATGGTTCAGAAATCCCAAGGCCAACCACCGGTTGGATGTATAAAACCCCCTATGAATAATGGCATAAACTACCAACCTCATCTGGTTATATAGCCGGATTTCTTGTTGCCATCAACAGTATGGAGCTTCTCAAATTCCTGAGTGCTGTTGATGACATCCTCCCCAACGAGGTCATCTCATTTTTGGATGCACAAACTCTTCGTTTTATGCTGCAAGAACCCTATCATCTGCATGAATTGGTATATTTCACCAATCTGAAATGAGGTGATTTTGAGAGGAATCCTGTATCTACAAAGCTACTGTATCTTTTTTGGGTTGCGATCATGTGACGTGGCTATGAATCTCTTAAATTATGTAAACATGGCATACAGCAATATACTGTATAAGACATGGGAACCCTTGCCCCCCGGCATCCGAAGTGCGCCATTCCGAACAGATTTCACCTCCTGGTGTTTCCATGTGCCATGACTGTCATTGTGGATGTACTGGGCCAACTCAAAACACTGCTATCCTCAGCTTCAAACAGAAGGGATCTAACGCCAACGGCAAGTTGGTTCATGACGGGATCCTTATGATGGCGTTTCAAAAATATTAATTCCCATATAACTGGGTAGGAAATTCATCCCCTACAGCAAATATATCTAGCTAGTATACTGAACTAAGAGTTTGCACCTGAAAATAGGCCGAGACCCAGAAGGAAAAGATCGTCTCCCAACCGTGAATTTTCCGATGCGATTAGTTTTAGGTAATCAAAAAAGACCAGAACATGAACATGACAATGCTTTGTTTAAAAAAAAACACCCGTTCAAATACTACCCTCCACGAAACTAACATATCCCACCTGGGGAAGAGGAAAAACATCTTCAAAAAAAGTGCCTTGGTAGGGGATATCTTAGTTCCCAAGAGGGGTGCATCTCTACTAGTCCCGCGCAATTCGAAGGAATGATATCTTTAGCTTCGCCGAATGCACTGAAGGGGCCCTGAACCTTGGAATGCTAACATTGATGGTTCACCCTCCCTGAAACTAACATAGCACCTGCCAGGAAGCCATCCCAAAAGGAAACCAATCTTCTAACCATCCATTTTCAGGTTCGAAAATGTTAGTTTCAGGGAGGGTATTGAATGACACTGAAATATCAATGATGATTATTAAATGACGTGCAATTTGCACATGAAATTGTGCAAGTGGTACCGGGTGACATGATTTCGAAATGAATGACAATCATGATCATGACAATACTATAATAGTAACTATACATATACAACATATACATGAAGATGATAGATGATCAATTGACATAAATTCTAAATATTGAAATCTGAATATTGCTATAGCAATACAAAAGAAAACTCCTCTCAAAGTCGACATCTCAAAATTGGCCAAGAAACAAAGCTCGACATCTCCAGGTTCACTGGGGCCCTCAGCGCGATGGCATCGCGAATCTCCCCGTCACCACCAAGCATTACACCCTGGAAGATTGACATGGAACCTGAAGTCATGATGGTTTGTAAGATGATTTCCTTTTCAATTGGGTGATTTTTTGGTTCCATGTTAATCTTCCAGGGCGTATTTTTCGGGAAAAACATGTTAAATTTTTGGGGGAGTAGTATCCAACCACCTACGGTTTGTGGGGGTATTTTGAATCATCCCACCACCCCAACATGATGAATCCGCTATGATGGTCTTATGAGGAATACCTGTCTGTATATATATATATATATATATATCTTGCAACCCTTCCAATTCATATGTGAGTCATGCCTTTCCCTCTAGTGCTTTGGTGCCCACATCCAGCAGTATTTTTCGAAGAAAAGTCAAACCAAACTGCTTAATCCGCCACGTTTTGAACAAAAAAACATTCAAATCAAGCTGTTTTGGGTTTCTCTGTATCAGTTTTTAGATGTACACCTATGGTACCTATGATAGAAATCATGTGAGCCACGAAAAAAACCCTTCTTACTTTCCATTATACTGGTTGGTTAATAAGGATCCTTATTTCATGGTTTATTATAATCCCTATATAATTGGGTAGGATTTCATCCCTTATATACCCTAAACAACCAGGTGTTTTTTTCATTGCTCATCTGATGTGTCATACATATTCTATCAACTTCATCTTGCAGCCGCCAAGATGCACAGATGCTCGACCCTTGACCTGGCGGTGGCTGGGATGTTTCAAGTTCTTTTCGGTTGACAACGCTAACAGGTATCCGGTATGAAAACACCTCAAACATGGGGGGGTTTCCAAAAATAGGGGGAAAACCCCCAAAATGGATGGTGAAAATAATGGAAAACCCTATTAAAATGATGGATGATTTGGGAAAACCCACTATTTTCGGAAACATCCATATGATAAACTTATAGTTTCAGAACCAAGGAAAGAATCGTCTCCCAACCACCCCTTTTTCAGGGCCTATGTTAAATTGGCAAAAAAAAACTTCCCAAAGTTCCTCACCTGGAACAACAAACTGAGTCAACAAAGTTGCAAATTGAAGTTCTCAACAGAAAAATCATGGTTAAAAATTTGAAGATACCTCAAACTAGCCCAAGTTCCCCACAAAATGCTCACATTGCCATCCAGGTTAACAGTTGGATTTTTTGTTTTTTTAATCCATGTAGCAAACCAAGGCGAAACGGCGGGTTTTCCTCACGTATCTTCCAAAACCGGTGGGTTTAACCCTCACCTCCAGGAGTTTGCCAAGTAAGTCGGCAGCCTTAGGTTGGAGGTTTGAGGCTGCCAATGCCCGCAGCCCAAACGGGCATTGTTTGCATTGATGGAGTTTCCACACATAAAACTGGGGGTTCTTTTCGGCATATAAAACCTATAGTAAATTGGCGCAAATGTCCAAAACTATAATATATAGGATGGGTTTTTGTCTATATAGCTCATGTACATGGCCGAAAATAAATGGGTAACTGGTTCACCTAGTTGGTGGTTGAACCCAACCCTTTGGAAAAATATGTGCAAGTCAAATTGGATCGTCTCCCCACAAATCGGAGTGAAAATAACAAATATTGGAAACCATCACCTAGAAACTGGAAAGTTTTTCCAAAGTAATCTGCTTGAAGAATTTCAGACTGGCCAGATTGGTTGAACACGTACATGAATGCAACAGTAACTATATGTAGGGGTACATGAATGCAAAAGTGCGCACATGTTTCTTCTATACTTCCAACATACGATCTATTAAATTATTAACTACCCGATATCACGGCGTACCTGAATTTACGAAAATTTGAGGCAGATCAGCAAGTCCATCAAAAAGGATGAGAAAATAAGGTTGTAAAATTGCCGTGGTGCAATGGCTTTTCTAGTAGTATACGTATTATTCCTTCATGAATCTCTCAACGTATAAATGTATCTACTGCCTCTGTCTCAATCACTACAACCACCAACACGAGGCCAGCCATTTTCAGTGTCAGAAAACCATGGAAAACCCCAATGGATCTGATAGCTTCAAAATTTCATCAATTGATTCCAGGGGGACAAAAAACATGCCGAAAACAATGTGGGGGTCAGGCAAAGAAAGGACGGGAAAAAATTCTGGAAACTCCCAGGAATTGTGTTATTCCAAACATTTTGTCCATGAACTTTTTTCGACTCTATTTGCATGTTTTGTGTTTCATCAAAGTTGCGGTGTCGTTGCTATATCTTCTTTCTGTACAGTAGATTCTTGACTCTTAGGAAAACCCTAATCCGAATCATGCCAGAATTTGGAATTCTGTTGCATATCTATATCGATTGGGAAGCACATTTTCTGTCGACCTTTCTGCCCAAACAACAAGCATCCCGGCAATTTTCGCTGCCGTCTCCATGGGCGTTCCGGTGTTGCAAAGTAAGTCCCACTCTTCCTAGTGGCAAAATGCAAATTCACCAAGGATACAAGGAAAAAGAAGAATGTAACATATGGGTGTTTCCAAAAATAGTGGGTTTTCCCCCAAAATCATCCATTTTAATAGGGTGTTCCATTATAAACCATCCATTTTGGGGTACCATTATTTTCGGAAACACCCATGTCTATATATGATATGCTCGTCGTATGTTTTTGTCGCATGTCCAACACACACCTGGTGCTGTGCACTCTGTATATGTTCTCACGATAGATTTTAGCACATAGAGTTCAAAATGAGTCAAGGTCTACATTTATGTATATGTATATTATTTGCATATATAGAATGTCTAGGTGAGGGATCAACGAGCAACATTGGGGTATATTTAATCACTGAGAGATTGTTTTTTGCTTTCGCCAATGGCACCATGTTTTTTCTTCAAAACTACTTTAGAATATGATTGATGAAAAGTGTTGATCCAAAATTAAAAACGAAACCTAACGAATGACAATGGAAAAACAAGCATGAATGAAGATGTATCTCCTATTAAACATGGTGAATTTTCCGATGTCATATGTTACTTTTCAGGAGGGTATATCAGTTGGTTATTCCCCCCCATTCCAACAAAAAACGTGACAAAAACATCCAATGTTTCACCCTTCGAAAGCTCTCAAAACACGGTGGAGACACCTGGGTGGCAAAGTCCGGACGTAAGGCTTTTTCTGGGAAGTCAAACTTCCCAGCGCTGGCACCGCCTCTGCAATGGTTGCAAGAAACCGCGGTTTTCGTCGGCCCAGGTGTTGTTGGAAGGTTTTTTTCGCGCTGAAAAAACCATAGGAAAAGGACATGAATCCACAATTTGCCTGCCTACAGTTTACAACAGTTGAAACCAGAGTACCAAAGAAACCAGCAACTTGGAACAGGTTTTTGTCAATTATTTGGATCATACCCATATTGGATCCTACCCTTGTGACAAGGTAACACCCTTCCCAACCCCTGCACCTGTTCGTTTCAGGGCGAGGACAGAAGCATTCCGTGCCATGACTTTCCGGGCATCTTGTGCCACTCCAGGACCGCCCTCAACAGTGATGTAAACATCTCCCATTTCCAAGAAGAACTTCTTCACCTCGTCCGCATTTCGTCCAGCTACGAAGTCCTGGGGCATTTCCGAATTTCCTTTCTGAAAAGCTGAATGGCGAAGTGTTCCTACATAGGTGTTCTGCCACGGGTAAAGCGGATGTACGATTCAAGTGAAGACCCACGGCAAAGACAGGTGATTGCTTACACAACGTACCGTTTCAGGTCGTTTTTGTTCCCCGCTCCTTACCAGCTCGAAAGGCATTCGGTTCTCGAGACACCAGCAAATTCCTACCAAAACAACAAGGCAAATGCATGGCTCCCATGGACAAACGTTTCTATGTTTTATATCCGCCGAATTGTATTTAAGCAGTCGTCATATCAGTGGAACCGCTACTACCGGTGCCTTGTTTGAAAATCCCAGCCCTTCAGCTACCCACAATTGGGGGCACGAAAAAACGCCAACTCGCAAAGGTTGGAGTTGTAAGGCATGCTATGCTTGCCAACCACCTTGCAACACAAATGGCATGTTCTCATCATTTTGTGACACCTGTGACCAGCATCCTAGAAGCCTATCCGGCAGTGTGGCGCCTCCAACCTGGGGACACGTTGTGTTTCACCTGTGCCTCCATCTGTGTGGGTAGAAGCCACCAGGCGCAAGTGAGGCTCGGGAGACACTAGAAATTTGAAAAAAAAAATACCTATAACGAACACTTCTTTTGGGAGAGCTCCACTTCTGGAGTGAGCTCATATGGGTGTTTCCAAAAATAGGGGTACCCCAAAATGGATGGTTTATAATGGAAAACCCTATTTTTTGATGGATGATTTGGGGGTACCACTATTTTCGGAAACATCCATATACTAGTTTTGCAGTTTCATGTATCTTTGTGGTTGTTGCTGCTTGCTGTTCTTCCTGTTGATCATGATGCTGGTGTTGGCGCAAAAAGGGGCTGGCGGGATTGCCGGAGGCTGATATACACATGCCATGGATGTCTACAAATCACATTCTTGAACTCCCTAGGAAGCCCGCGGGGTGTCAAATCCACATTCACGTCCTGACAAGGGTTCCATCTCCACATGATGTAGCAAATGCCTCCTGCGAGGGGTGGAGCAGAATCTGCAAGGATTAAAAGTCAGAATCTAGATTCCAAAGTGCATAAAGATTCTCCCAAACAATCATGTTGCAACTCTCATCCAATGTCAATCATGATGCTCTTCAAGTATCAGCCAGCTTTCAAATCGAACCTGTTTTCATGCGGTTGTTAGATAATGTGCTGGAGAAGTAATAAAATACTTCAGATTCACCGCGTTTCACATGACCATCACCAGAACTACGGATCCACAAATCATTTTCCCCAATCTCCTGGATGCCCTTGTTTCCACAAGTGATGAAGATCACCCCTTCCCCACGGAAGCGATTATCTACTTCCTGCCTCAGCACGAAAAAGAAGCCAACAGAAACACACGACCATCATCTGCTGTGATTTTGAGCAGTTGCTTCAAACTTCTGATTTGAAATTTACTGTCAAAGGCTTCCGAGGCCATCAAGGCATCCCATCAATTTCAAGCCAACCAAAAATACATCGAGTCCTTTCCAGCGGAGAGTCCATCCCCTGAGGAGCAAACGCGAAAACCTGGTGCTTTTGCGTTTTGTTGGGATGGCTAGCGATGGGGATCAATGATGAAAAAAACAACAAATTCTGTTTTAAAAGAGTAAGATTTGCAGCAAAAGGAAAAATAAGGAAGTTGGAAATGATGCGTCATTGATAGTAGATGTCACTCCTCAGTCAAAAGACTGGTGAAAACCAAATTGTCTGTTGCCAAATACACATACATGGTGAGGGTTGTGGGGGGTTCATGCTAGGATCATCCCTAATCTTCACCCTCCCACAACTCGATACAAAATGGCAAGTCATTCATGAACATTGTAGTCTCTTGCATTTTCTCTCAGAACATGGATACAAGTTCAAAAGTTCAAGAAGTCTCATCACCCTATTCCCCCCAACTCTATCTCACTTCATTCATTCTACACCTTCCCCCGGTCACCCAACCTTCACAAAGCTTTCCGACTCGGAGTAGAGGAAGGAGGTACCACCCAGAATGCAGACTCGCAATCTGACGTGGCAAAACAAAAAAACGGATCAAAGATGCTGATTTTGAAACAATTTGGGGTTACCAGAAAATTGAAGTGACAAAACAATATTGCCCATCAAATACTGTCATCAAGTTTGTTCTCAGGCCCAAAAAGATTTTCAAACAAAAACACACACACAATAAATAAAAGAATAAGATACAGTTGATGGCTGAAATCCTGCACCATCTGGGATGTATGAAACCCTATAAATAGTGGGAAAAACTACCAACCTCAACTGGTGCAGGATTTCTTCCATCAACAGTAGTATGACACCATCCACCTCAAAAGCCCAAATCAATGCGTTTTTTACAGTCGAAGCATCCTGGAATTGTGGCATTTCCGCACTGTTTCGCCACTAACTTGAACTCCGACTTATCTATGTGTTGATAGAAAACGGATGGACAAACAAACAAACAAACAAACAAACAAACAAACAAAACAAACAAAACAGACAAAGATTCGTACTCTTCAGAATGTATGTGATAATAATAATTTGCTAATTTATATGTAACACAGACACAAAATATGCTGTAAATATTCCCAATGATGACGCAGTTTTTGACCCAAACAGCTGACTGAAATCATCACCCAGAAAACCCGAACCGTACCTGGCAGCCAGCTGTGTTTTCAAATCATTGCCGCCTTGCATGCCTGGATTTTCACGGTTAAAATTTGCTTGAATGGTGCAAAACTTGGGGTCAGTTGCAAAAAAAATGATGAGTTGTCACAAAACCCTGGTAAAATCACACAGAGAACTTGAATAATTGCAATAAAACATATATATATATATATACATATATATATTATATACAAGTCATATATATGAACAAACTCCTTGTCACATGAATTTCTGTTGTTTCTGCGCCTCATTACTTAAGGTTTTCATCCCTCCCGGAACTTTCACCTCCAAGGAAGCTACCTTGAGCCGACATGGCGAGGCCAACCGGCCCCCCCGATAAATTATGATAAAACATCCATAAATGCAAATAACTATAAGTTTATATAAGTATATGTATATATACATATACAGTCTACCAAACTCCAACCTGCTTTTTTTGAAGGATATGATCATCATGATCTGCTTTTGAAAAAAGTCTGATGTTTGTGTGTGTGTGAAAAAGGGCAAAACATCGACCCAATCGCTTGAGCCATGGTCGGATGCGAGAAAAAATGTTGACATCGCAAAAAATAGCGCTCTGCATGTCAAGTAGTGTTTCTTGTAGGTCTCCAGTTTGATCAAGAGCACTGTGGTAATCAAAACATCAAGAGTCATAGGCGACTCTAAGCGCCAAAAGACTGGTAGACTCACAAAAATTCAAACAACTAGATTCGAATGAAGTTGCTCCACTGCCCCAAGCCATCACAAACACAACTGATCTGAGAGCACGGCAATTGAAGGGAGCAAACAATCAGCTTAGCTCCATCCTCAATGCGGCATGACACAAGGAATGCGGGCGGAAAAAGGTGGCCCTCCCAACCTCACCAAAACCACTCATTGCACCCTCGAAAAATTGCAACTCAAGGAACCATAGGATACATCGGAAAGAAGACATTGAAGAGAAAGAGCATGACCTGCCAGCGAAATCGCGTCACTGAATCAAAAAAGAAGAGAAAAAGAATGTAAGGTAACAAAGGGAGAACCCCAACCCCAACTCCATGCCCAGTGTCGGAAGATTCTAAAGCCAATAAGCCAACCGGAGCCGAAAAAAATCAAGGTCTGATTTATGACGAGATGGCGCCAAACGTCATCGTTTTCAGCGCCAAAAAAGCATGACGAATCGTTCATCCCAAACCCTGTGATGCCGGGATGCCGTTTGTTAACAGTGTTGAGCAGCCTTTCCGGGTGGACTTCCGTTTCCAGGTTTCCCAACATTCAATTGAATGGCACGGGCCAAGAAAGAATACCTCAGCAGAAAAAATATCTGGGAGAAGTTGCTGGGGGGTCATGGAGGCCCGATACTCCTGAAAGCACTCAGGATGTGAATCTACTGTGCAAATATCAATAGAGTTAGAACACTTGTTGATCACAAATGCTGTGCTGCTGTGCGCAGATAAAATAATACTATATGATATTGATACGTTAATATTTTACGATGATATCATGCTGATTCTATGACATTGTGTTACAAGATGCATCAGATTCCCTTTTCTTTCTCCCATATTCATGCATCTTCAAGGTCCCCAAAATGTAATGTTGATATTTTCAAGTTTTGTGCTGAGTTCTGTGTCTATGGTGAGGATTCGCCAGACCAAGTTGCGTCAGGAAGCCGGCGTAACTGTGGAAACACCTCAACAGCATTGATCATGGGCTCGAAACATCAACCAGCTACACTTCCTAAAAGGCCTGCACAAGAACATCAACCAACAATCTCATCATGCAGTCTGATCCGATTTGGATTCTCACATCAAAGTCTTGAAGTCTCATGGCCCGTGGCCTTTTTTGCATCGCATGGTGGTGTGAAGCTAAAGGGCAACCGATTCACAGTGCCGCGAGTTCAAAGGTGAAAGCGAAAAATCCTCAAAAGACCCCACCGAGTTGGAAATGATGGAGGAAGTGATTTCATTGAGAAAAATATGTTGTGTAAAAAATCACGTTCATGGGATCACTTTTTTCCAAGGGGTTTTTGAGATGTTCCTTCAAAATCTTTGAAACGTAACCACCGGGGATTGTTTTTTTTCTGGCATCAAGACCCCGCAGTCTTGAAGAATCAAATGACCTTGAAAATGTTTGATGGTTTGACCATTCAAAATGCCTGCCCCTAAAACAGGCGGCTCATCAGGCACCTTTTCAGGCGGCATTGGCATGGCTTTACCTCGGATTCATTGCAGTATACCAGATTTTTTGGGAAAGCCGTAACGCCAAAACTCACTGCCAGTTTAGATTTGTTCATTCAGGTTCCAGGAAACTACCGAAAGAAACAACATGGCAGAAATCTATACTGATTATATATATATATATATATATGTGCTTCTTGTATGAATGATAATATACATATATCATATATAATTATATATATATGTATACACTTATAGATTGTTTGTGTCCGGCGTGGCTCTGAAAGAAGGTCGAGCTCTCCCAAAATAAGTTTGCAAAAACTTACGCCAAAAATATCATTGCATGGCATGGCAAGTTTGGGACAACTTTCTCCAAGTTCCACAACAGTTCGATTCTTTATGCAAAATTTCAAACGTGGTTTCCACCTTTGGAGAATGCTTCCATTCATGTGTTGATTTCTATTCTAGGTAACTGTCCAATGATATTCTATTCTACAATACTCACCTCACAAAGATTAAGAGTCAAATACACCTCAAGTTGTCTGGCAAATAGGATTCCATCTATAAAAAAAACATGAAAAAAATCCTCTCAAACAGTTGCATCCCAAAAACCTCAATTTAACCAAACCTAATCAAAAAAAACCATCAAACAAAAAAAATCCAGTCCCGCACTTTCCAACTTCCGAGTCGCTTTGGGCATTGTTTGTGGTTCCCAAAAAAACGTCATCTTTCCAAATCCTTGGCGTCACAAGCCTCCGCACCACACTTGCAGGGCAGCAGCCTCTCTGGCGCTTTGCTGGCGCGACTTCGAACTAAACCGCAGGCACAAACCACCTCCGGTCGCTCCGAAGAGACGGAGACACCTGGTTGGATGGAAAGGGTGAGGCTAGTTTTGCCGCACGAAACGATTCGGGACCCCTAAAATTTGTTCCATTTTTGAGGTGCTCATGTTGGTTGGATTGATTCATTTATGAATTCATGCATTCAGGAATTTGTTCCGTTTGTTTGTTTTTTTTCTTTTCTTTATTTCTCTATTTCATTTCATTTCATGTCATTGCATTTTATGGCATGTCATTGTAGTTGTTTGTCCATGATTTTATGATCTTATCATTCAATTGTCTTTCATGTTATCTCATTTCTTTTCACTTCACTTCATTAACTAATTATGTTCATTAATCAATTCACTAATTTCCATTCCATTCCATTCCATTTCATGCATGCATGCACGCATGCATGCATTCATTCATGCCCATTCATGCATGTCCACTCGTACATAACCATGCGGACCATGCGTATCTATTGTCTCATATTCAATTATCTGTTCTGACCTGTTTGGCTCTCATGCAGTCTCCAGTCTCCGAGTTGATTCGTTGACGATGCGTTTGAGCGTCAAATCAAGCACACCAAGTTGATACTTTGGCATGACTCTTTTTTTCCAAATGTTTCAACGGAAAATGGGATTTTTTGTTCATTGATCCCAACTTCCCACCTTTGGTTGGCTTTTTTGATCGCTCCTTCTTCTGTGGAACCCAGTTCTGCTTGCCAGGTGGACATAGACAGCCAGTACCGGAATGATATGGATCTTTTCCTGGCGGGTCCACAGACCCAAACACCAAGGGTTTTTTTGCCAAAATCATCGATGATTTTTCCAGATTCCGGATTCCTGCTTTCTTTTTTTTCGGCAGAAAGACAGGGTTCCGGCCTTGTCAATCTAAGACTATTTTAGAATGTTGTGTCATGTTGTGTCTCATTTCAGAGGCCGCCTTTGGATTTTTTTCCGATACAACCTTCCCCCCCCATCCATCCATCCACTTTATTTTCGCCAAAAATCCACAACCAGTGCAGATTAAGTCTTCCGTCGGCATCATCATCATCATGGCGTATTTTCGGTGTTTCCAACGGGTGAAGTTTAATGACGATATCAGCAACTCTTGAGCTCTTGAAACTCTGCTGACAAAAACCCATCGAGGAACTCGATGCTTCCATGGGTGTTTTTCAGTGTCGAAAAACGGCCTAAAATGGAGGCGTTCGGCTAGATCAAAGAAGGGTCCTTACAATTTTGAAATCCCCCCATGGGGTCATAGTTGCCCATTCTTCGCCCATGCATTTGCAAAAGCAATATGTATAACACCAATGATGATATATGGTTCAAGTCTCTCAGTCCATCAAATCGTATTTTTCCATGTTTTTTCCATGTTTTCCATGTTTCCCACGATTTTTTTACAATTCTGACTCATCCCAAAAATCGATTCGAAAGGCTTTCTTTGGATCCCCTACCCAGGCCAATGTGGATCCATGCACGGCGAGCCAACCGAGCTAAAGGGCACTGGCAATTCCGGCGAGAAATGGGACGGAGAAATATCTAAGGATGATTTTGGATGTGGGTAGAATATATAAATTCGAGCAGTAGAATCGCAACTTATCTCAAAAGTCAATTTTGCTATAATTTGCCAACAAAGAACAAAGAAAGATCTCTGACTAATCCAGGGCACAATCATTGAGATGGATTGATCTTATCGACCACGGGCCGGGCACGCCTAGATATTTCCATGCGGACGGTGTCACCACATGGCTGCAGGCGGCTGCATAGGCTGCCTTTGGATCCAAATTTTGGGGTGGAAAAAACATGTCTCTGAAGAATTGAAAATGGATGAAAATTGTCTTTTTCTGCAGTATTCAGCCCTAAAGGACGAAAAAAAAATCTGGAAAACACCAAACCTACCCGGACTCTTCAAAGGCTCCCCATATTGTTGCTTGTGTTTTGCTTTCGGAAGCAACACCCAGCGAACCCCAGAATTTTGGGTTTCCACTTCACATGTTGACTTAGGTTATATCTAGATGGATGATTTGCAGTTTGCAGCCACTTTTCTGGGAACTTTGGAACTGGGTTACCAGACCAGCACCGCCACCCATGCACCAGACATTGGGAAGTGGGTCGCAGGTCCCTTAGGAAGACTGGGCTCTGGTTCTTCAAGAAACTCCATCAACCATAAAGCTTCATCGAAAGCCAAGTTGTGACCTGTATCAAGACTTCCATGCTATCATATACAAATACAACTTGATACCCCTCCAACCTCCAATTCATGTTTCCTACCTTTTCCAGCCTTTGTTTGAAAACCTTGGGATACCCGAACTGCTGCCACGATGTACAAATCATCCACCAGTTTCTCACGGGAATTTCGCCCTGATGGTCTCGTCGTAAAGCAAATGCCACCAAAGGGCCATAACAAGACCTGACATTTGCCCGCCGGCAACAAATCCATAAGAAAAAACCCTTGGGAAAAAGTTAGCTGGGATTTTTTTTCTTCGGTTTTGGTGAAGTTCACCAAAAAAACGAAGAGTTGCAAAACCTGAGTTGGAAATGGTTTTCAGATGACCTGAATGCACTTTAAAGAACAGCAAACGCAGCATAAACTGTTCTACGCTCCGAGCCCAAAAAATCTGGAAAACACACCGAAACATGATCTCCAAACAAAGTCTCTAATTACCCCCCACCCAGGATGCCAGTGGCAAATGATAGTTTAGGTTGGAAGAATCCCCTACTAAAAATGTATCAATTAATCATGGTAGTGACTGGCATCCTGGGCGGAGGCAGTAGATCCAAAATACATCTCATCTACCAAACCCCGCCTCAGCAATGGTGCCGCCACAGCGCCGCGCCATGGTTCCGTGGCCTTGAGGTAAAACACTGGCCACAACGTTTGGGGAAAATGTTGACCTGGAAGAAATACAACAAGTTCTACTTACAAGAAGTAGGGCAATTATTTCTGGCCTATTTTTACATCATTTTTGAAAGGTATATAATAAAACAAATTAATTATAGTTATCTTTTAGTGGAACATGCTCGATTTCCTTCGAATTTGCTCTGAAGCTACCCTTATTGAATTGACAACAGCCTTTTTGTTGACAAAAGTCACCAAGTCTCCGATCTCGGTAAGGAAGGAAGCTTAATCTTCAAGTTTTGCAACTGCACCCGGTTTTTGCTGCTTTTTTTTTGATTGGCAACATCCTTAAAAAGGAATGAGCAACTATGAGATCACCCACCTTCAAGAACGCAATTTGTTCAAGCTTTTTTGGCTCCAAGAGACCCATCTCATGGCATAGCACCGTCCCCAAGAGAAGAAGCTCATTCACGGTGACTTGAGTAATGCGGACCTCAAAAAAACGGATGGTTACCGGGTGGTTTTTTCATGACACCTTTTGGTGGACTACCATTTCCTTTTCCATCAAACCCAACCCTGTGACAAACTCAGAGGTTACTCAAAGAATTAGTTGGTGCACCATCAACTTTTCTGCCTCAAAATCTCAAGTTGGTTGCCATCTCAAAATTACTACCATCAAGAAATCCATTAAAAAAATCCATTTCTGCTGCGACCTACAACCCTGAAAATTAAGATAAACCCCAAAAGTGAAGGTTTTGGATCAGATGATTTCCCTTTTCCAAAACAGTTAGACACTTTGATTTTCAACTTCCCAGCCGTGCACCCAGACCCACAACGGCAGCTGATGCTCGTTGACTGCGTCCACAAGTTGGGATAAAAAGAGGATCACAAGGAACCTCGTTGAAGATCCCAATGAATGGAAAGATCGAGGTTTTGAACGCACCGAGTTGATTGATGGAGGAGTCAATGTGACCCTTGGATGATAGATTTTTCCAACAGATCCAAAAGGCCTTACAGTTGCAAAATCAAAAAAACGTGTTTGTAAAACGCTTACACTAAAACTTTGTGACCTTGTTTGATCAAAGATCGCAAATGAACGAATAAGGAAAGAAAAACACATGAGACATGCAACAATCATCAACACTGGATTGCAGCAAGGAGTTTCCTCCTATACCATGTTTGTGGAAAATCGCTTGCTTTCCTCAAGCTCTGTCTCAATCTTGCAGCGTTTGCAGTATCTGTTTGCACCCTGAACATGTCTTCCAAAACATTCGTTTGATCCAACTTTCTTCAGCAGTTTATCTTCAAATCAATCTTCCATG
The DNA here is from genome assembly GCA_000507305.1 of Breviolum minutum Mf 1.05b.01. Taxonomy (NCBI): domain Eukaryota; class Dinophyceae; order Suessiales; family Symbiodiniaceae; genus Breviolum; species Breviolum minutum. Next base: position 136,401 of record DF239197.1, on the reverse strand, counting down.
CTGTGAAACTTTCAACCGAGACCCCGGGCCAGCTTACTCTTAAGGGTGCACCAGCAACAGAACCAGCTGCAAAGGAACAATCCTGGCGATGCTGGCTGCTTCGCAACCATTGGAGCATTTCACAGCAAAATCAGTATTCAAAGAAGTGCCAAGAATGCCCTGGACAAGGCTTTAACGCCGAGAAAAACAAGACAAGAAAAACTACACATCTTGAAAATTGCACCAGCATAGACCCTAAACACTTTCAAGCCACTGTGTTTGATGTTACTTTGGTGTTTGTTTTGTACCCTACCCACTCTGCCGTGGGTTGCTCCACACAATCCCTGATCTCACCTTTGATTGCTGAGCACCAGTGCCCCCAAGTCCATTCATGGCGAAGCTTCGTGTCACTGATGTGTCAGGTAGATTTTTTCCAAAGGTAGCAGCTCTACCATGAATTCTCTATGGCTGCTTACCTGCTGAAAGAAATACTTAAAATACGTAGAAGAAATATCAGGGAAGCTGAAACGCGGACTTGCTGTCCACAACTTCACAAGGTCACAAGTTTCAACCCTGGCAAATTGAGAAATCCCTAGTGCTTTGTCTACTTGGGACTACTGGATCAAATGATCTCTCTATAGTTGCTAGCGTTCATGTGCTGGAGCACAAGATGCGGAGAAGAGCTGGATGTAATAAATGCTGATGGTTAGTTAAACCCTTAAACCCAAGTCGCATGTCCAGCCTTCCAAGCTGAACTTGGCAATTTCAATGCAATGTCTAGGTTGACATCATTCGAAATCTGTAGTGTAGTGGTTTTAGACGCCCTGTGGTAGGTTGAAAATCGACCGCGGTGTTTGGGTCGGGGGGTCTTGGCATCCCTCAAGACATGTCTCGCTGTCTCGCTGCACCACTTTTTTTTCAGGTGGGCATATGCTGCATAGGCACAAGGGTGATTCTTGCCATGGCAAAAGCAATTTGTTGAACACTAGCTATCATTCCAGATCATTCCAGAGAAATGATCTGGAATCATACTGGAATCATACCAAAATCAATGCCAGAAACTGTGTTTTGGGGAATGACTAAATAGATCCCAGAGATCACATTCTGAAAACCACCCGGTCTGTCTTCTGCCTGGGATACAGTCGATTGCTGCTTCTCGCTGAGCGTGATTGACGAAACGCTGCAATGAAGAGTCATATTTCTTCAAAAAGAAAATCTGTGGTTTTCAGTCACGATCACTTTTCTGCTAGAGTAAACTGAAAACTTTTCCACTGAGTCAAGGACCGGAATCTGCTGACTTTGCTTTTTTTGAGGTCAAAAAAGGCATTTCGTCATTTCCCACCCAATCCAAACCCCCCCGGCCGCAGCGGTAGTCAGGCGTCTTGGGCCAAATTCTTCTCCTTTTGAGGTGGAACCATGCCACTCATTCCTTCACTGTAACCTTCACGAAAGATGAGGAAAGATGCCATTGGGGAAGACCAAATCTGAGTGACTTTTGTTTGATTCAAAAGAAGTTTACTTTTTACCAATAAACTAAACCTAACAAAACTCTTTTGAAGCACTTTGATACCTGATACCTTCTGCGAATGAAAAGACATCAACACTTTCTGGGTTTTTTCACTCGGAAAATCGGAGGTGATGGACTCCCAACTCGTTCTCAACGATTGGGCCATTCCAATTCTCCGACATCGATTCTGAAGCAGGAAAGGTGAACGAATTCAAGAATTTTCACAAGAGTAACCCTCCTGGGTTTCCGGTTTCCGATCACATCTCCCCTGCGAACAGCCGGCCTTTTTGAAGGTGAAAATTCCGAACTTCCCGTTTGGTGGGGGATTATGTATGTTAGTTCCCTGGACAGGAATTTTCTGCGCTGCAGTCCCAAAATCCCATGGGTTTGAAACGTTTTCCTCGTGTTTTCCAAGTGACAGTCATTCGCGGTGGAAGAACGGTCTGAATCTCATCCTTCATCGCCTCGGGATTAGGTTGTCTGAAAAGATAAGTAGTCTGAGTCCAACCGCCTTCATCTAGGTGGTGGTTGAACCAACCCATTTGAAAAAATATGAGTCAAATTGGATCATTTCCCCAGGGATCCGGCTGAAAATAAAAATATTTGAAACCACCACCTAGTCATTCACTGGCTATGTTCAGCTTGAGGGATTTTCGGATTAAGTGGAGCACTGATTACACGATGCATGCACTTGTGAAATAGTACCAGATCTCTTCAAGATAGATTTTGCTCCATTTGTAGCACAATGGTACTGTATCTTTGTTCTTTGTCATGCTCCCTTCCGAACTGCGCGGCAGTCCCTCTAGCAACCGAAGCACCAGCACGGTAGCGTCATGTTGAACCATTGGTGTAGGCCTCGCGGTTGGGGGTATTGGCTTCCTTTACAACTGGAATTTGGGTCGATTGCTAGCAAATCTATAGAAATTATACCCTCCTGGGTTCACGAGGTTAACATGTCCCTTCCCGTGTTTGGCACTTTTGAGAAGATGATGTTTTCCGAACTTCTCCTGGAGGGTAGGTCTAAATTTGTCCATTTTCGCTGCTTTCTATGTCTTCATTCGACTTTAAAAAAGAAACGTCGGATGCCTGGTTGCCTGGTTGCCTTAATCTTCACTCTTGAGGCCAATTGCGCTTGTGATTTGTTCGGTGAAAAACTTTCCCATTTAAGGAAGTCTTTATCATCAATGACAACTTGTGTTCTTGTTTGTCAAAAAACAACACGGTTGATGTAACGTATGTTGATGTCCATCTGAATTTGGCGTTTGGACGTAAACCTTCCAAAGCCGTGTGCGTCGTAAGATCACACAGCGAACCTGGACGCCATGTTGTAGAGCAATAGAAGGCTCCCAGCCTGGGTTTTTTCTAATTTTCCATCTGTAAAGTGTCTGTTTAAAAACCATTCCTGTTTTGTCCACAATGAAATGGCATATCTTGACATCCAACGAAGCGTTGAGATCGAAATTGTCAGTTGAAGTTGGATCTCACAATCAGTGTTTTAAGTACTAGCAGCTAGCGTATTTGGCATAACAAGTACCAACCAAGCACTTTTAAAAGCTAGCGGCAATTTTTCATCACTTCCGGATCAGAGCAGCATCTCATCTCGGCAATTGCCAATAACTAAGGTTTCTGGCCGGTATCAGTGGAATCAGCATGAAGAGCAATCTCTTCTCCATCCGCATGCGCCTTGATCGATGCAGCTGTTTTTTTAATAAAAAATCGGCCTCACATCCAACGATGTGAAAAACAGTGCAAAAGATCAAATTCAGGATACACTAATGAACTAGGTCCTAGGTGGTGGTTGAACCAACCCATCTAAAAAATATTCGTCAAATTGGATCATTTCCCCAAATAGGGGTAAAAATATATAAAACATGTTTGAAACAACCACCTAGATGAGTTATGGATCCTTTTCTAGATGCAAATTATATTCGTCCACCTTCGTGGACCCACTGATGGAAGAGACTTGTTTCGTCCCTGCCTTTCAGTCAGCTTCGGATGGGTCCCACTCAAGTTGACCGCCTCAAAGGGGTGCTTTCTAGCTGTGAAAATTGGACTATTGTACACTCCCCAAAAACATTTCTAAGATCGGAACCTGAAAATTACCTGTTTGGAAAAGGAGAAACATTTTACAAACCACTAAATTCTAGGTTCCATGCTAATTTTCTGGGGTGTAAGTTCTTGAAGTTCACTACTTGTAGTAGTCACTTTTCGCTGTCTCACTTTCACCCTTCAGGGTTTCCCAAATATCTGAAGTTATCTCTGCTACAAAAAACTCCAGTTTGGATATGTCCTTACTTCGAATGCTGAAGTTTCAAAAACAAAATATTTGGATCAGATAAATCAGGTGATATCACCACTCTCTGTCTTGTTACAGGTCTATGAGTCTATGAGTCAAACCTTCATCCTTTGTGAGCTCGGCATGAATCACTCAAGAGTGGTGTTCCCAAAGGGAGGATGCACAAAAATGCTGGGAAACTCAAATAGCTGGACAGTTTGACAATCAAAACAATTCACAATTTTAAAACAAATGATGTGGTGGGGGTGTTGCTCCATCATTTCCAAAAAGAAAGTCTGCCGAGATCTCTTCTGGGAATCCTCACTGTTGGTGGACCTCACATCAGATGCACACAGAAGGTGAGAAGAAATCCTCTCTCATAGAACTTGGGATATTGTTGTCACACAAACGAATTGAAGATGTGAACATCATGGATTTTCCCCATGGCTTTTCCATGGATTTTTTTGGCGATTTTTAGGGTTTTCAAGGGTTTTCTCGTTTCCAGAATGGTATTCTCTATCAATGTTCCAACAACGGCAGCACCCTCAGTCCTAACGGTTCTTCAGTCATATGTGCCAGGGTCGATAAACTCCTTGTATTGGGGATGGTCATCCCACTTATTAATACGGAATCCTTATAATGGGTAAATGTATGTAAATGTAAACCCCTATATACTATACTATAAGGTTGATGACCATCCATACCACAGGAAAACAATGGGAGTTTAGACTCGTCGAATGCGCGCAGATCAATCCACACAGTGAGAATGCCCCTGACACAGGTGGTGGGGTCACTTCACATATCGAACAAGTATCATACTTATCCGTGGCGGAAATGCCAAACTACAAGAAAGGCCACCGTAAAAACCAGCAGCACTATCTATCGATAAAATAACTATACAGCACATGCAAAGACACGTCGTGAGACTAAACCATCGTGACACTGAAATCAAATAGAAAACTCATGCAAAAAAATATCATCCAGAACGTCGTCGTCGTTTTACCAGCTTCATGTAATTTTTGTATCGGTCTTCAGCAGAAATTTCATCAGGACGAGGAAAATCAATCGTCTCACCCCCTTCAAGTCGCTGTAAAGGAAGATGTGCCGATTTCGCCTCCCCAATGCTCAGAATATACTGTTGTAAATAATGGATTGTAAGAGCAGCATTCGGCATATCCGGTCTCGTCACAAGCCCTGATTGTTTACCCTTGAAGCCCATTTTAGCAATAGAGGAAACAAATTTCGCATGCTTAGAAGGCCACAAAGGTTGATCAACCAATGAAGTAAAACCACGGATAGCAGCTTGAAATGTGAAAGACAAGCTTCCAAAAGATCTCTTAGATGCAGGAAGGATGATGACATCATGATGAAAATAGTCCAAATAACGACTCGTCGCTCCCAAACCCTCGACACGTATTGGAGGCAACATCCTTGTCGTCAAATAAAAATTCATCAAAAGCTCAAGCCAACTTACCCCAAGATCTGATGATGAGTTGTCTGCATCATTGCTTGGCCACTTTAAACATTTAGCCCATTCCCAAATTGCGAAAGCAAATGTTGATCCTTGAAGATGAGCTGACGCAAGTTCAGGGTCCAGGTCCCCTTGGAGAAAACGTTCCGGGTTCACACAACGATAATTGCGCAAAGTCTCAATGATATTGTCAGCAGAGGAAGATGTGCAATCCGATGAAGTCTTTTTTGAAGCTTCAAGAAAAGCTGCTCTCGCCCGATTCAGTTCCACAAAATATTCAAGGACGACAAGCAAATCTTGTTTTTCCTGTGCAACGAAAGCCTGAGCCTCCTGAAGAATCTGTTTGATTTCCGAAGGGATTGCATCCATTGCTGCGGTTGCTGCTTTATCAGCATAAGAATTTCCAAGTATTCGCCACATTGAGTAAAAATCTTCTGCTTGAAAAGGATCCAGATGACTTTTGATTTTTTCAATGTGAAATTTCTCGGGATTCCAAATCTGTTTCAACTCGCTTACCAAATCAGAGTTGCTGACTTTGTCAAGAAACACTTCATTATTTTCAATGGTTCGAATAACGTTTATCACATACTGCGCATCGACCACAAAAGAGGCATTGTCACATTGTTCCACATTTGTTGCAAAACGAGTGGCTTGCAATAATGCAAACAGTTCCCCTCTAGAAGCAGATAATGGGAGTTTAGACCCCAGCAAATAATTCATGGTGTCATTCCCAGTGTAGGAAATCGATAGTCAACAGCAGGATTTGGATATGAACCCGCAACTGCGGTACCCGTTGGCCTGTGGTCAACAATGACAAGTAGTCATCCAAGAAGCCTCCACGGATGCTGTGGTTGAAACAGATCCCTACTGCACAGGAGCCTTGGTGTTGATCACCCAGCACTACTATTTTGTACAAAGAGGATGAGACCAGTGATGTCAGTAGCAGTAGAATGAAAGTTATCCCAGTCGAGCCTGGCATAGCAGGGTCAACTTCGCCTGTGCACATGAAACTGGTGATGATTCAAGCTGCTGACAAGTTGTTGTATAGAATAGGTCCTTTGAGCATAGTACCATCTGAGATTGAAAAACCAACTCCAACCAGCTGTTTCTGGGCAAAATCAAAATCAACATATATAAATCAGCTTCATCGATAAAAAAAAATCTCTCCCCCCCAAAGGTTCGCCCACCTTTCCACTGTTCATGGCTCTTTTTCACAAAGCTCGCGGAGCTGGGCTTCAAATGGGCCTGCAGCAGGGGAAAGTTCACCGGTGAACCACCGGGGGAAAAAAAAACGTACCGTACTAACATTTCCTAAGTGAAACGTGAGCACTTCATACATTTCCTTGCAAGGTTTCCAAGGTTCCTGTTGTTGATTTCCTTACAAGGAAACAAGGTAAAAACCTGCTGGTTTCTTTTGTGGACCAAGAATGCAAAAAACACAACATCCCAACTTTTTCAAGGCAAGTTGAACTGCATGATTTCAAACCAAGATGATTTCGTCAAGTGGCTGGTTTGTAAGCTCAAAAAACAAATATGCTGTTTTTTGCCCGAAAAGCTGACAAAAAAACAGCTGAAAAGAGTGGATTTCCTATACTTCAGGACCCCAAAAATCCTCAAAAAAAAGTTGGTTCCTTTCAAAATAAAATTCAAGATTGAACCCAAACCCAACATTTTGGGGGGAATTGTCCCCCTCCATTTTTCTTGGAGAAACCTTTAACCGTAAACCAGCAGCGTTTGTTTGAACCAGCCATTTAGCAGCTTCTCCTGGACGTGGGTCACGCTTTCACCAGCGAGTTGCAACGCCTGGTATGGTCGTAAGGAAGCTCCTGGAGGCTGCAGGATGGAGATCCCTGTGGCGGTCACGAAAAACCCGAGGACAGGACCTTCACCCTTGTCACTTTTGGTGCACAAAAAAAGGTAGGGAAAAACCCAGGGGAGATGGTTTTTCCACCAAAATGTCTCACATTGTTTTTTTTTTCCAAAAAAGTGGGTAATCTAATGAGCTTTGGAAGAGTCCTTTTTGTTGCGCAATGGAATGAAGAAAATAGAACTTCCTCATATCTGCTCAAGATGTATGACTTCAAACATGTGTCCAAGTTGTGCGTCCTGAAACGAATTCAATGATCAGCACAAGCAGATGAGGTGAGTTGAACATCGCGCAAAAATGGGCGGATTGAGCTTGACACAAACTCGATATTTTTACATGCTTGGGCCAAGGTGATCCGCAGGATGCAGCAACTTCATGGTGATAAACAGCTTTGAAGATTCGACATGCAAACTATAAATGCAAGCAATCCAAGCCACTGATATCCCCAAGCAAAAAAAACACAAGATCACTGAATGTACAAAGTGATGTCATTTTTTTGTGAGACACAAAACAAAACCAGGCCCCTTTTGCGATCATCCAGGCAACGAGCCCATGGTGACGACTTCAGCTGCCAACACCTTTTTGTCGCAACCACAAAAGTCACCTAACATCTCTTTGCTTGCAGGGTTTCCTGCAGCAACGGTGAGTTTCGTTGAAGAAAAAACGAAGGAAAACTATGACGAATCTAAACCTTACAGTCCGACCCTGTCAAGATCCCACCACTTTTTGGTGAAAGTACTGTCGAAAGTAATCACTTAGAGAGAGTATGATTTCCACTTAGCCAAGCACCAAAGCAACAACAACGAACTGTCCAAGGCTACCTGCAAGGATCAACTGTCAAGGTGGCCAAAATCAAGGCAGCCTAAGAAGCATATCACAGTAGATTTTTACAAAAAAAAACATCCTTGACCACTTGAAATCATGTCCTTTAATGTCCAACCCAGATTTCTATGTGGTTGTTTTCATCCCTTTTTTCCCAGTCGAATCTCCTGTGGAGCTATCAAAGTTTGGCTCCGGAAAGGTAGGACTTGGCCTTCCAAAAACCCCAAGGGTAGCGCCAGTTGGCGATTCGGCAGTGCTGATAGTGCGGTTTGTTTTCTATGTTTCTGGCGGTGGTTTTCCCGGAAAAAAAATGGCAGGCCTATTTGAAGCAAAAATGTCGCAATCCGTGCAACAGCAATCTGGATGATTTATTCATGTTGGTTTAAGCAGAAGTAACATCTCCAAGATAAGGTGGGTCAATATGGTGTTACCCGAAATGTTACCATCAACACTTCTTCAAAAAGATCCCAAAACGCATCTCTTCCACTACAAACACCGTTCCAGACTGTGGTTTTTTTCTCATTCACTCCCAATACCCTACAATGTTTTTTTCAAGACGTTTGAAAAGATTCCACTAATCTAAGGTCACAACTGGTTCTTGTCCTATGCGATTTGTTGATTTTCCTCGTTTCCAAATCACACTGAATTTCTTCCAATTTTTCCATGTTTTGTCCATCTTCTTTCCAGTCAAAATTAATCCATCATCTCCTGCTGTTCTTGCCCCATACTTACCACCCACCCTGACAAATATCCCCATCAAACCGCTGGTACTTTTTGATACCTGGAACCCAAATGACCCTTGTTTTGAATGGAAAAGGCCTTGTTTTGTGGGGTTGACCTTCAAAAATAGAGGTCATCAAAGGGTTCCAGGCAAATATATATATATATATACGTATGTACCTGAAATGCATCCCCTGGTATCGGGTATCTTCTCCTGTCTTCCCCTCCATGGTTGCCTCGTTGAGGGCGTCCACCTCTTCGGACCTCGCTTTCTGTCGGGCATCGAAGTTCTGCATGGTAAAGTCACAGCCTGGACGACGAAGAGATCCCCGTTTCCAGCAGGGGGGGGTTTTCCGGAGGTTTTTTTTTTTGAAACAAGAAACTGTTTGACACCAAACAGGAAAAGGAGGGGAATAAAAAAAACTGTTCTTTAAAAAAGGAAATTGGTTAAAGCATTTGTTTTCATGGTGGAGAGGATTTTCATAGAAAAGAAGAGTTATCTCAAAGATTCCAGCCACTTTAAGTTTCATGTCATAACTTCGAAACCGGAATCCCTCTGAGCTTAGGTCTCTCATGCAACGCCACAGCTGTGCTCTCTAGGTCCTCAATGTCAACCTTGGCACCTGGCAAGGAAAATCTCCAAATTTTCGGATGTTCGGCTCTCCAGAATACTGTTGATGGAACCGGCGATCACCAGTTGATATGGAGAATGTACCATTATTTAACAGTGTTTTAAACATGTCAGGTGGTGGTTTGGGATTTCTGAACCATCAACAGTATGTCATAGAAATGAGTCATACTGATGACAGTCAGTACTCGTGACAAAGCATATCTCCAACCACTAAACAAAACACATATTTCCCATGGCAAAATAGATATGTCCCAATAGTTGATACATATGGGTGTTTCCAACAATATGGGTACTCCAAAAAAATGGAAAGTTCATAATGGAAAACCCTATTAAAATTGGATGATTTGGGGGGAAAACCCGCTATTTGGAAACATCCAAACCAACTATTTCCCATGGCAAAGGTGAAGTCCCAACAACTGCTCCCAGGTACCCTTTTGGCTTCTCTTCGTTTCCAGCAACTTCTCCGCTGCCTTTGCTTTTACCTCTTCCTACGGATATCCGAAAGACTGAAGAGTTTTCAAGGGATGATGGGTGATATCGTGGGATACTTGCAGCATTACAAATGTACTTTGCAATATGGCGATACGATTGTATTTAGGTATACATATACACAACAAAACGCACCCAAAATTTTTAGACTGTTGATATTCTATTTACTCCAGAAATAATTATAGTTCGTACTTCCTTGTGGATTAGTTTGCAGGTGTCTCATTGTCTTAAAAGGAAGGTTCCTCAAGAAGGGATTATTTTGCAAAACCTTTTTTCTTGCTGACCTGCCAACATGCTGTTTAAGAACATGTCACACAAACTCAAAAATAGGCACCTGAAAGTTTGAGTAAAGTAAGTTTCCAAAGCTGCAATCACAACTGGTTCCGAATCTTATCCCCACTTGGTTCATAGTTTCCACAATCATTGAGAAGTCTCCATTGCGAACATTTCCGCTAACCCCAACCATAAAAGAACAAACCATTGACAAACCATCCAAAACTCATCCAAGATACACCAAGAATTGACTGCATGGAATTTCCACCCAAAAATCTGCCCAAACTTCCAATTTTTCCGCGGTCCCTTTTTTCCTTTCATTACTATTTGTCATTCGGCTTTCCAAAAAAACGGAGTTTGGGTGGGGGAGTAAAGGCCAGTTCCGAAATGTAAGAAACTCCAACCTGCAACCCTCAACCGAACCCCAACGAGGCCTTGTCAGCAATACTCTTGGCCTTCTTCGCCAAGGTCTTGGTGGTGTCCTTTCCAAAAGCCTCGGGTTAAGAGACAACGTTTGAGACTCGAAACTCGATGTTCAGAACGTGTTGGGTTTAAAACATATCTGTGCCTTACACTGTATGTCTAATACATAGCTTTTTATACTGTATATATATATATATTTACACATGTAGAAATTAGAATATATATATATATAACTAACATGAATGAAGAAGCTGTTGCTTCACAAATGCTTCCATAATACGAAACTACCATACATGAATACCTATACTATAGTTTACATTGAATCATTCCAATCATTTAAAGGGAAGAGACAAACATGGCTGACGGGTGAAATATCCCACATCCACTCAAGTCACTCCCGGCTCATCCAATCCACTTTTTCCACTAAAGCTGGCGCACCTCATAATCTCCTTGACTTTCCACTTCACCAGCAGTGGCTTCGGTCTCCATAGCCTCAAGGTGAAACCCAAAAAAAAAACATCAGTTGACATCCTAAGATGTCCCAGAAATGGGTAGAAAGGGCAGAAAAAACTGAGCTTGAAAGGATGTTTGTTATGAAAAAACACCAAGGATTATGTTCAATACCTATTTAGCAGTTTCTTTCTCGCGGTTTCTTGGAGGGGGAAACTTATAATAGATAACTATCTCCATCTTAAATATCTAATTTTGATGTTGATGCGCTAACCGGATATGTTGGACCCTCTTTGGCATTCAACAAAAATCTGCCGAAGTGTGCGAAATTCCGTCGCTCCTTGGCATCAGCAATCAGCTGTTGGAGCATGAGCATCACACCATTGCTGCCTGCCACAAGCTGAAACATGCTGAAACCAGGGGCCCGGAGCCTTCCAAACCATGGAGGGGAAACCTTTAATTTCGGGTACCCTTCCTGAAACAAACATTTTGCCCTTGAAAATAAGCCATCCCAAAAGGACATTTATCTTCCAACCATTGGTTTTCAGGGGCAAATTAGCTGTTAGTTTTAGGGAGGGTAAATTGCGGGCACCTTTCATGGGTCTAGAGGAACAGCTTTGGTGGTAAGATAGAAACCAATATTTCGATGAGCCAAAGCTTGAGACTATGCTCAGATTCACAGAACAACTACGGTTGGTGATTTCCATGGTTAGTTTTCTCTACACCAAGTGACTAACAGCAATATCTCACCACAATTCGCTGTTCAAACCATGATCTTTGTACCCTCTAAAAAGATTTTTCACCCTGCGAGATGCTACAGTTTGTTTCTGGGGATTGTCATGAATTTATATAATTCATTGCTGTCTTACATTCTTACAGACTCTTCCCGCTCTTACTCCAAGATTGGCCTCGAAATGACCGTTTCAACTGATTTCGGCAAGATGCTGGAGCTCTTCTTGTAGCTTCCAAAGGTCTTTGGCTCCTCCACATGGGATGCCAGTCACGTGATGGCCAATGAAAAAAAACACGGGGTCCCTTACTTTTGATTGAATCCTGGTTGTTTAGTAGGGATCCTGAAATGATGGTTTATTATAATCCCCAAGTAATTGGGTAGCATTTCATCCCCCTACACATCCCCTAAACCAACCTTCCCGGGGCCCCAAGTTGTCTTCGCAACTTTTTTTCGGTCCTTTGGCGATGCTTCTTGCTGCATCAAGGATTCTTGCTGCTTGTTGTAGAAGTCTCCAAGGACACTTAAGGCCTTGAAGGGTCCAACATGGCCAAACTGCAAAGCAGATCAGCCAGTTGAGATAAATAGCTAACCTACCACTAATGCTCCTTTAAAAAAAAAAAACATCATCCACACAGAAACAGTGGCAGGTGCTGATGCTTTTTTCTCTTTTTTTAAGAGAAAATCCCAAGCCTTCTTCAACAACTCTTGGGTCGTTCTCTGTTCAGCCACCACTTTCTGGAACTGCTGGTTCTCCTAAAAAAACACGGTGAAGCAGAGGTTTCCATGACAAAAACCGGTATAAGTTGCGATTTCACACCTCCAAAACTTGAAGAAATCCACGGACGGAAACTCCGCTGCGGGCCGCCACGCCGCTTTTTCGAAACAACGCGAGTTGACTGGCCGCAACGACTTCCGCGGTGGTTGGCGACGGTGGTAGTTGGCCGCTAACCTGGCGAGGTACTCAAGTGATGAACATGCCATGCCATTTGTAATCAAAACAGAAAACACCCATGAAAAACAGGTTTGTACTTGATACTCTTGATAAAGAAAAACTAAAGAAAAGGTCGCATCAAGTTGTTTCAAACAAAAAAAGAAATCCGAAATGAATTCCTTGCAACTCCTTGTACCTTGGCTGAGGATCCCAGCCTGTTTTGTCCGTTTTGGCCTTCTTGGCTGCCTTGGTTTCATTGCAGGTGCACGATACCACCAGCTGCCAGCTATGGAAGCTTAATCCTTGAGTTGATCGTTTAAGCATTCTTGCTCAATTCAGAGGTGTTCAGATGACCTTGCTGCTGAAAATCATGATGATGATGATGATGATGATGATGATGATGATGATGATGATGACGATGACGATGACGAGGATGAGGACGATGACGAGGATGAGGATGAGGATGAGGATGAGGATGAGGATGAGGATGATGATGATGAGGATGAGGATGAGGATGAGGATGAGGATGAGGATGAGGATGATGATGATGATGAGGATGATGAGGATGATGATGATGATGATGATGATGATGATGATGATGATGATGATGATGATGGTGATGGTGATGGTGATGGTGATATGGGGTGCTCCCCCACTCAAGAACAGTGACAACCACAAACCTTTCGTTTTTTAGTAGGGGATCCCCATAAACCTTCACTTTGCCACTGGTACTGGGTCAAGATGATGATAACGGTGAATATGAACACAGCAACAATGATAACAAGTTAAGTCTCATGATCATTACCATCATCACCCAAGAAAGGTCCTTGCGTTTCAGCCAATTCCCCTGCCAAGGAACAGGAAGGACATCTGAATGGCCCAAATCTTTGCTGGGCACCTCGAGACCCACTTCTAAGCACCCACTTCCAAGCACCCTTGGGGGACATGTAACCCATCGTTGAATCGTTGCATGTCTGTCCTCATCGGTAACCATTCTCCTCTATTTTCTACTGTAGGCAATAGGTTAAAGAAAACCATCACAAACTAACATACACAACACCCCAATTCAAATCCGTCAGGCTCAACCAAACTTCTGAGAGATAAGAATAGTAGCCCTGTGAAAACAAGATGCAACATGTTTCGCAATTGTTCACCATATGTCACAGTAATAACATGCTCAGATCTTTGTGCAATTCCAATTGTTGTTATTATTGGTCTGTCCTGCCCCCACCCCAAACAATATCAATATTTTTTAATTTATAAATATTTATATATATACATATACACTGTATATTTTGATTTTTTTTATTAAAAATTTTCAAGTTTTAATCAAAAAAAATCAAGTTTTAATCAAAAAAACAAGGCCTTGCCCCCAACTCCAAACCACCAACCCAAACCACCAGTTTTGTTTAACCTGATATCCTCTTTATTCAGAATATTAGCAAACAAAAAAACACCACTTCTTTCAGATCGCCAGTGTCCCTAACTTCACTAAACACCTTTGACCCAAAAACCACCCGAAACCGGTAACCAACCAACGGTGGGGTTTCGGCACCAGGACATCACGGACGCGTTGCTTCAACTCCTTGGCTTCGGGGAAACGGCCCTCAGCCTTGCGCGACCACACCTGGCGGGGGAACTTCTCCCCGCTGGTGCCGGAGATATGACAAATAAACAAAGCGGGAAGCTTTCAAAACAACGGGTTTCTGGGGAAAAAAAAATGTGACATGTTTTTTGAATTGGTGAAATTCGTAAAATACTATTTATAAGTACAGTATCAATTATGACTCTGTGACTTAGAAGGACAAAAACATCAACACCACATGCAAAGTAAACCCCCCTACTGGTTAGAAGTAGAGGCCCAAAACTCCACTTATAGGGGGTTATAAACCCCCAGTTGCCTGTATATGTTCTGCCATTTACAGGGGCTACCTATGTAATATCCATTTAAAAAAACCATCGTCTCCGGGGCCGCCCCATCGGTGTACCATTGCTTCCAAGTGGCAGTTTTCTCATCGCAAGTGACCTCGAAAACCCCTGAGACCTTGAGGCTAGGCACTAACGCCACCTGGACATCGGCTGCTACGGATATACGGGGGAAAGGCCGGGAGAGAAATGATGTAAGATGTATATTGTTGGCCCTGAAAAAACACCTTAGTAACAGTGGATTTTCAGAACATTGCGGTAATAAGATGTAGTAAGGTTCTGTTCATTAGAAAAAAGAACAGGTGATTTGCGGACTGTTGCAGGGTTTTGGCAACCCACAATGTATATTCACTGTAGTGTATATAATTGTGCGTACACTTACAGTATTCGCGGCGTGCTTCAACATGTTGTGTGCACCTCAGTGATGATGTCGTCCTGCTCAAAAGTGGACAACAGCTCCTCAAAGGAAGGTTGAAATACCAGGTCATAAGCCCTCGAAGTTTGCAACGCCAACAGACCCCTTTGCTTCAAAAATTCGTTATTCTCCGCTTCCACTAGCTTCAACAAGACCACTGTGGTAAGCCGTAAGGAAAACTGAACTCACTAAGGTGCTCTGACAGTTCAGCTGTTGTTTAGAAGATCTTATCAGCTATGAGTTTTGAACCCGCAGTACATGTCACATGCCACTATGTACCTAGATCAAACAATCAGGACGGATTCTACAGTAAAAGCGGTGTTTTACCACATTGTACAGTCGTTGTTGCTACAAAACGGTATGGTATATTCACCTACATGTACCATAAAAACCAACCAAAAGTAGGTAAACATACCATTATGATATGACCAACTGCACGAGTCTCCACCACTCCCGGATGTTTTAGGTCCGAGTTCCCCCTCCTGTGCCAACCAGGCTGCACGCAGCTGCCATTTGCACTTCACCTTTGGCAGTTCTTCTCATTGGTCAAAGTTTCGATCAAAAGGGATTCTTTAGGGGAATATTTTCAACATCATACCCATACCATCCATGGGACTGGTATATTTTCCTACATGTGCCATAAACATCAACCAAATGTAGGTAAATATACCAGTCCCGCGGATGGTAGGGGATATATTTTCCAACATGAAAATATTTCGTGCAGGTCAATCTTTGTCTGTTAAAAGATCATATTACCAAACCCAAACTTCATGCACTGGTTATTTCTGGAGAATCCCTCCAAATGTTCTTATATAATTGCATCAAGTTTGATCCCTCCAAATATGGGGAATTAAGTCTGACGTTCTTGCTGATGCACTTCTGTATAGTATATTTTGTGACATGACACTGCTTTGTAACTAGGGATTTTTTGTTTGATTTTTTGTTCGAAATGTTCAAAGATGACATTCCAGTGACAGGATTTCCCTTACAATCGTTGGTGACAAGTGAATCTTATGGACTGCGGGCATATACCTCAACTTGAGAAGATGAGGGGGCGAGATGGGGCGTGCTGTCGGACTCTCCCTCTTGTGATGGGAAAGAGTGTGGAAGCAGTGTTGTTAAAGCAGGTCCGAGAAACAGGTGTTTAAAAAGGATTGTAGAAAAGATATTGGGAGAATTGTTCAGAAGTCTTCTGGGGAAGTGTTGCGAAAAGTGTTGCAAAGACCTGTGCTGAAGGGCAGTGTTGGGCATTACTAGAAAGTTACAGTGAACAATTGCATCAAGGAGTGTTGGAGAAGTGCTGCAACAACAAGTAGCAACCTGCAGCAACAAGCCTTCCCTCGACCCACAGGCCGCCCCTCCAACCCCTCGTCTCAGAAACGACATTGATCGCATCTATGTTTATGGCTGATCAAGCAACCCCCCTAACGACCCCCTCCCCCCAGAAATAAGGCCGTATTAAACCCTTATTTCTGAGGGGGGTATGTTAGGCAGGTTAGGTTTATTAGCCATGATATATAGAGTGGTCCAAATTTCCAGTGAATTCTTCACAGCCATAGCGAAGCGGCTGTGAACCCCAGCTGTGGGGCTGAGCAAAAAGACACTTTGCTGGCGTTCCAGCGTTGCTTACAGGACGGGGGGAGACCCACCCCAAGTACAGTATACAGTACATTCTATACCTTATAGTAATAAATATATATATATATATATACATATCTATGCATATATCTATGATGTATTATATATATGCATGTGTATATAATTATATATCATATATATACATATGTATGCATCATATATACATATCTATGTATGTCTATATATATATACATATACAAACAGGACACAGCAGCAAACTCTTCACAGCAACTTGAGGCTCTGACACAATACTGGATCTTAATCCTTAGCTGCTAGCTCCAAACACAAATCTTCCATTTCTGCCGTCCAGCGTCGCTGTCAGGGCAACACCACCGTGGCTGGTATTTCAACCAAGCAACACTCCAGGCATGGTCGTTTTGACGAAGGTCAATGACGAGTTTTGAAGTGATCAAAAAATGTCTACTAGAGGTCACACGTGTCTCATTTACAGTTCAAGTTACTGGGTAAAGTTGATGTTAAATTGCAACTTCCTTTCCAGCGAAAAGAAGTAACTGAAGAAACTGTCCTCATAACTTTTTAATGCTTCATTTGATTGATCAATGTTTTTATCTTTGCTCTCCGGGTATCCATGGTTTCTGCTACGAAATGTTGACATGTCTTTGAAGCCAAGGAGTGTTCCTTCATGCAGATATGGATTCCTGTTTTATCCCGTGAATCGTTGCAAGCTGATGAACCAACAGTCACGTATCGATCCTGTGCAGGTCTACCATGTTTGACCAAAAAAATCAAATAACCGGAAGTTGTTCAATATACTATCGAATCCACATCAACATCTCATCAAAATATATCAAAATGCCATGAATTTTGATAGGATCATCTCATCGTTCAACAAAAACATCCAACAAGAAGCATCCAAAAGTTCTCAGTCTCACCCCTTGGTTCCAGTGCTTGGAATCCGAATTTCCAAGCCGTTTAAAAGTCGAAAACAACGTCGCACCTTCTCCCGATTCTGAGAGGCCAAAGCCTGCTGCTTCTGCAGCTCCTTGGGTGCCCCATGAGGACCGCGGGTTGGATGTGGACGAGCCCCTTGGTTGGAAGTAGTTTATACTGTAACTTATATCAATGGAGTTTCCTGGTTCCCTTAATAGGTGGGATCAGTATCGTATAATCATCCAATTCGCAATATATAAGTGGTTCATATAACTGACCATTTGGACCATTTGGAATCCCACAACTGCAGGTGTTTTTTTTTCAAAATGATGTCCGAAATTCTCATTTAAGGAGGTGAATTTTTTGTGTTCAGCCGGGCCCATTTTTGCAAGGGGGTAACTTACATAACTGGGATCTACATCCCAGCCATCCAGGATGCGAAACCTGAAAACACCGTCACATGAATCCCAACCTAAACCTGCATCCTTGGTTGGGGGGTAGATCCAACTCATAAGGACCACCGAAAAACATCCCATGACTGATCCGAAACCATGTTCTTCCTGGGAGTGTGACCTAAAATTACATACTTCGCCAACTTGTAACTTTAAAACGTCTATAGGAAATGTCCAAACCAAAAACTTCCCGTCAAAATGCGAACGTCCAAACATCTTCACCCTCTTGAAGCACCTTCATCCCAAAAGGAAACTCTTCCAACCACTGACTGACATCAAGGTAACAGTAGTTCGTTAGCTAGGGTATGAATACTTGAATTTCAAGAACCTGGTATGATACACCTTGGGTGTAATAGTTGGTCAATTGCAGGTCAGTTTGTAATTTAAAAACAAATCAAGAACCAAGGTATATGGGTGTTTCCAAAAATGGTGATACCCCAAAATGGATGGTTTATAATGGAAAACCCTATTAAAATGGATGATTTGGGGGGTACGACTTTTTTCGGAAACATCCATATATCCAAGGTCACACTTTGCTCCAACCCGCTCAAAAGTCCTTGATATCGCTTTGCCTCGGGGAGCAGGTTTTTTGTTGATCCTCGGGACTTCTTAGTCCCGCCCACTCAACACATATGAAATACTCATCTTGCTGCTGATTTTTCGAGGGAAAACTTATGAAAGGATCGTTGCAAAAACTTCGAGGACCTGGGAACTCTTGGTGCTTGTACTTTTTGGTCATTGAATTTTGTTGGGCCCTCAAACAGACTTGCCAAATCCTCCGTGGCAGCTTCCATCTTCATGTTGAGTTCCTGGGGCGTTTTGGTTGACTTTATATAATCCAGTTGTCAATGATTCAAAGTTCAATCTACTCAACAGTATCTTTATGGCCAAATTGAAGCTACTCCTCTAATTCAAAAAACATCTTGCTGCGGACTTTTGTTTGATGATTCATCACATTCCGAAAGAATCCAAAATGCATTGAGGAATCAATCCCCATTCGGAGGCTTCAGACATTTTGCTCATCAAAGGTGTTTGCAAACTTTGACCTCGAAAAAAAAAAGGTTTCCGATGGAAAGGAAACATACCTGTCCTCCTTCTTGGCTCCCAAATTGGACACCAAGCGCTGCTTCGTGTCGGTGGCCATCCTTATGGAGCCGGAGAGGTGTTAGAGCTATGCGGCATTGGACATTGGGAAATCGAGGATTCCCCGGCATGTGATATGAACAGAAGGATGTTTTGAAATATACCGTGTTCGGGGACTAATTGCACCCAAGAAAGAAACCCTGTGTTGTTCAAAAAAAAAATGGGAACCAAGGTGGTATTCTAAAAAAAATCAGCGGTTGTACGATCGATCGGGCTCTGACTGTTTTTTCCCTTGGCAAAAATTCATCAATTCACTGAGCCTCCATACTTGTTCTTCTGGAATTCAGCTATGCAATAATCTTTCTGCTTCACCTCCAAATGCTTCACGTCTCAAGACGCGATTCAAGGGGCTTTAAAAAAAAAATCGGCTATCCCATGGTACCCAAAAAAAAACTGAAGCAGGGAATCCACGAGTTCTTACCCTTTGACAATGGATTTGATAAACCCTAGGTGACATCAGCAATGATCGTCGGAATTTGTTGTCAGTCCACATATCGTGGACTGCGTGGTCATTTGGCATGATCGCTTCAAGACTACCATCATGAACGCAAAAACATCCCTAAAGAATGTTACTATACAATACTAGTTTATATCATACAAGGGCATTCACAGAATTCCTTCCCAGCATCTTTCCCAATCCAAGTCTACAAAAATCCCCCCAATTTCAGATCGGTTCATCATATCTTATTCTTCTCTCATCCCAACGACAAGAATGACCTCAGCTGCTTGTTCCTTTTTCAAGGCTCCAACCATTGCATCAATCTTTTCCTTCGGATGCCGGATGCAGGTGTTCTTGGCAAAATGGGCTACATAAAAGAAAACGATGTGATTCAAGTTGAAGAAAAAAGGAGGGTGGAACAACATTGATTCATAGAATTTCGTATCCACATCTACATCCACAGAATTTGTAAATTTAAAAAGACAAAAAAAACGACTACTAACCAAAGACTGCTGCTTAGCTTGGGAAGAAATCTTAAGCAGAAATTATGGGATGTGGAGATCTTCAATTGAAGGTTGAATGTCCAATCAGGATCAACGCTTCATACGGTTGATGGTTCAGAAATCCGGCGATCACCACCCGGAATGTAAAACATCCCTGTAAATAATGGGATGAACTACCATATTCAACTGGTACAGGGATTTCTTCCATCAACAGTAGATTCGACATGTGGCTTCGCGAACGATGTATTTTCGACGCTGTCCTTGACAATGACAAAGCCATCCAGCTTGGCTTCCAAGGCGAGGGTTTTTAAGCGCTCATCCTGATGCCCAGCCTGAACAACACACAACAACAATTTTTGGTGGAAACTAAAGCGGGGGGGCGGGGAATATTACGCTGAAATTCAATATGAGGATATTCCAAGAAAAGATGCAAAAGCTCTAATACTGAACCAAAAAAAACTGTTGTGATGTTGTGAATGTTTGATGATTTTTACAATGATTTTTTTCAAATCACATTGAAGAAAAAATCAAAATCATCATCGTAGAAAGTTGTTGATCAAAAATGTCTTTCTTCTTTTTTGCACTGTGCCTTGGACAGCACGGCAGACACTTTCTCCCGTTGGAATTCGGTGGAAGTGCTGGACATCTGACGGCCCGCACACGGTTCCATGATGGGCTGTTTGTTTTATAAAACGTCCCCAAAAAGTGCAGATTGCGTGGAAAAGTTGGTGAAAAGAATGGTAACAAAACCCTCTAGACGAACATTTTCGCCGTTGAAAATAGGCCGAAACCTACCAAAAATGTGTTAGTCTCCCTTTCGCACCATTTTTCAGAGGTGAGCTGTTAGTTTTAGGGAGTGTACTCCCCCTGGCAAAAATTTGATATACCACCTGGAAAGTAGATGGCGCACCTCCTAAGTAGTGGCGAACAAATGGGAGTGGCGATTGCCATCTACTCTCACTACGGTGCAAGTACTAGCTGGTGGTTGAACCAACCCATCTGAAAAATATACAGTACTCATCAAATTGGATCTTTTCTCCAATTTTCGGGATGAAAATTAAAAAATCTTTGAGTTGCCATCACCTAGATTCTGGCCAAATAATATTCACCTTCACCTAGATTTCCCTGAAAATAAGGGGAAATTCCCTTCCAAAGTATTACACCCTCCCTGAAACTAATATGTTCGCCCTGAAAATGGATGGTTGGAAGATGATCCTTGCCTTTGGGGATTTTCAGGGGCGTTTGGTGTTAGTTTCAGGGAGCTAAAACGGATCCAACAAAATCGGCACCTGAAGGAAAGAGAAGGTCTTTCCAAAGACCTGCACAAAGATGACGACGTGGATTTTTTGTTGATGTGAAATGTAAAGGTGTGTGTAATTGTAGTACAAACAGATATATCACACTCACTAATAGAATGAGCATACTATATATGTATGTATACAGTATACATATCATCATCTTATAGTTGTATAAAATCATAGTCATATATACATTGATAAATCTACCCAACTTAACAACAAATCTGTCCTCGTTTTCCAGGCATTCAACTGGATGGTTCATCCTCCTCCAAAAGACAACTCACCGGACCTCATGGGCACTGTCATCACTCAGCACCTGGATGGCCTTCCGTGGTCGTTGGATTCGGAAATCCAGGGAGAAAAACCCACCTTTTTGGATGTATATTTTTGAAACCCTGTAAATAATGGGATTAAACTACCCAAACGAGAAGCAAAATGGTTTTTTGTTCTGGGCAATTTATATATGATAAATCCCCAACCTGATTTAAGGCCATTATTTGGAGGGAAATATCCTTACTGTTCACCACCATGTAAGGGGTGACCTCGGCGGGTTTGGTCGTTATAAATTGCCCATAAATAGTTAGTTAGATATGGATGGAAAATATCTTGTCAAATCCTGAAGAAAAATGAATACATCCAAATAATCCAATATGGATTCCGAATTATCATGGAATCTTATCAAATTACTTAGTTGTTCCAATCAAAATGGAATAGAATTACTTGTTGTGTAAACCTTTTAACAAAATAAATAAATCATGTCAAAAAGTAAGAATACGCACAACTTCCATTTCAATGTGGTGAGATAGCCTTTTTTCCCTTTTAATTTTGAGACCCATCTACTGGGCTGTTTCAACCCATTTGAAAAATATGATATAGTCAATTTGGATCATTTCCCCCCAAAAAAATCAGGGTAAAAATTAAGAAATCAAATACTTGAAACCGCCAATAAAAACACAATAAATATCTAAAAAAACCACCACCTAGTCACCTAGTCATGCCCAGAACAGTCAGTAACTTCTTTTCTTTAAAAAAAAATGCAGCTCTTGGTATCGTCAAGGACGTGGTCCAACCTTGGTCACCGCTTCGGTTTCATCCGCACGTGTCTTCTGACGTTTCTCCCATTCCTGGCAAAGGGTCGTCGTTGGATTCCGAAAATCACCAAAAAATACTATGAATCTTCTATCTGGACAAATTAAACCGTATATATATATATATACATATAAAGAAAGGGGGGTTCCAAAAATAGGGGTACCCCAAAATGGATGGTCTATGATGGAAAACCCAATTAAAATGGATGATTTGGGGGTACCATTATTTTTGGAAACACCCATATGGACAAATTAAACCGTATATATACGTATAAAATTCCTATAAATCCTGATTTTTGTTTTTCAAGTTACTATACTGTAATTCCTATAAATCCTGATCTCTTTTGGGGGGGGGGGGCATCTTTAGGGGGATATATGATATATCCTTAGAAAACCCCACCATTTTGAGCTGACCAACCGGACAGGTTGGGATGAAATTTGCCCATTGGGGAAAAAAATCCAGGGATCTCCTGGAAGATTGGTGTTTTTGATGACACAACCAATGACGATTTGGAACAGTCAACCAAAGTTCTTCAGATTTGGAAACATTCAATCGGAAACTCACAAAAACAAAAACATACTGCAAATTGCAGGCAATTTTGACAGATTCGTTGATGATGCAATAACTTCTCTTAACCTTCAAAACCTAAATTGATCTTCAAACCAAACAAGCACAGGCCACTGGGGACCCAACCCTACCACCCTCCAATTGTTTTCTCTCGGCCAGCCAGCCTTGGCCTTCACACCGCACTTCTCCTTCACCTCCTTGGCAAACCTTGTCGGATCAACAACGCTCAACTGGTTGGTGGTTGAACCAACCCATTTGAAAAATATTCGTCAAAATTGGATCATTTCCCCAATTTTCGGGATGAAAATAAAAAAATCTTTGAGTTGCCACCATCTAGTCAACAATCCAGCCATCAACAATCCAACCATCCGAAAGCATTCGGAGAGTTCACACTTGCAGTTTTTTTGTCCTTGAATAACTTGAATAACGAATCTAGATCATGGTCATTGTTACAGTGCAAAACGCGTGATTTGGAGTTCGAACTTTGTTGCCGTTGCCAGAAATGTTGCAAACTTTCACCTTGCATTTCATGTCATTCCCCGCGCTGTACGATTCCCCTAGTTTCTCCCGTTCTCATGTTTGCATCAGATATAGAGATATATTATATGGATACCTATGTATATATATATACATATTATAGAAATCCACATGTATAGAAATATAATGAAATATATATATATATACATCCGTTTTGGCATCCTTTAACATACTAGCAAAAATTTCAGATCCCGACAAAAGTTTCCCCTCTTTTCGAAGTCTGTGGATGCCGCACGCGATATCTTCTCCCATGGAGGCTTTCGAATCTTTGATGTTCTGGCCACAGTACCCGGGTGGTAGGTAAGAGCTCCCACATTTGACTCCAATCTTCAACTGCCACCTGAGCAACCTTCAAAACCTTTGTTACCTTCCATTATACTGGTTGTTTAATAGAGATCCTTATAATGGCTTATCATAGTCCCTATGCAACTGGGTAGTACAATTCCCTATATATCCCTATATATAGTACAACAAATGACCAGGCTTTTTTTTCGTAGCTCACCTGGGCTGCCTTTTCAAAGCCGTATGATTTGCACCTGCTTCAGCTGCATGCGTTCCTCATCGGCTGCAGCTTTCTGTTCTTTCTTCGAAGCAATCTGGCCGTTTTTGCCAACGCGGGGCCCCAAAGATGCACGGGCAGAAAATTTTTATGGAAATTCCAGGTATAGCTCAGCTACTGAAGACTCTACCTCCAACCACTCTTTAGGTTCCCCCTAAACCAAAGGGATTTGAAGAGATCCAAGAGTGATGCCAATCTAGGAAAATGCATGACTCTCCAAACAAGTTTGATATGAATATACACTCCAAATGTCTGATTTCCCCCCCCTTTCCAAGGCCACCTTTGAAACCCTTTCAAAGGATGTCACTAAAAACCCCAACGATCAACGTGACCCATGACGTCCAAACCTGAACCTTTGCAGCGTCGATCTCGGAACGTTTGGCCTTTGGTTTTTGGATGGCAACCAGAAATGCGGGATTCAACTCACCAGTTGAGGGAAAAAGGTAGTTGAAATCCCCATCATTTACCATGGGTCTGGAAAAACATCGCAAATGGTTGGCCTTGGGATTTCTGAACCATCAACAGCAGTATACTGTAGCAGTACTGTAGTTTAGTGTTGCATATATGAAGGTTTGTTTGTTTTTTTGTGTGGGAATCCAGTCACATGTTCGTTTTATTGGGGGGGGTGGAGGGGGAAGGGAAATCCTCGAAGGGCTAAGAATGGAAGAATCCTGCAGTGTCACTGTTACTAAGGGGAGCATCCCAAGATTCGAAAGAAAGCCATCCGAAGCTGCATCTGATCTCTATTTTCAAAGTAAAAATGGTCGAAAAAAATTGGCAAAAGCAGCTCCTTGGGCCCTTGCAGCAATCAGCTTTTCATAATCTGCCTTGTTGGTCTTCTCGGCATCCTGATCAAAAAGTTTAGGACAAATCGAATCCTTTGGAATCACATGAAACGGGGTGAATGTGCAGCATGCGCCGACACAGGCGTGTTCAACAGAGGATCATCGCATGTCAACAGAGGATCATCGCCAGCATTAGGGCTTGAAGTGGATGACAAAGATGATGCACTGATAGCTGCTGTCAAAGTTGTCATTTTGAAAATTTATGCACCAGCAATGAATTGAATGAGGGTTTTTTGCCAGTGTTTCTGGAGATATTTCATCCAGGGACCCGCTTTGATTGTGTGTAGTTGATTTAAATACTTCACTTTCACCCTCCGGATCTCCGTTGTGAAAAAGGTAACAGGCACAGATCGAGGTGTCTTGTTGCAGCAAAAAGCTCAGAATCTGGAAAGGTGATACTGTTGGAAGAAATCCGGCTAACCAGTTGAGGTTTTTAGTTCATCCTATTATTTATGAGGTTTTATACATCCCACCAGGTGGTGCAGGATTTCTTCCATCAACAGTACTAAAAGTGATTGCATTACAACATCCTGTAGCTTAACAACTAGCGACAAATATATGTGTCGGTGTCCTTCTCTCTTGGAAAAAAAATCTTTGTTGGCCCAAAAAAATTAGGCCAAAAAAAAATATCTGCTTCTACAAACACCATCAATCATCTTTGCTTCCCTAATTTTGAACATACCACAAAACCATCCGACCTGCAGCTCTTTTAAACTTCGCTCGAAGTCTTCCTTCAAACCTGACAGAAAAAGTTCCTGGGCCCCACAAAAGCTTGCAAGTCTTCCGAAATCTGAAGCAGTGGAACAGGAAAATGGAATGATTCCATGATACAGTACCAATTCGATTGCACCTGACTTCCAACCCAGTGAACTGGGATTTACCACCTGGTGTCTGAACTATAAGGAGTTTCAAGTTCTGAAAAGAACTCAGTTGAAACATATCAAAACCAACTTTGAACATGGAGTGTCACATGTGGTCGATGCCACGGGCCTTTCAGCACACCTTCCACGTTTCCTGGCCGTGATCCCGCACTGCATCTAGTCCTGCTTTTACTTGACGAACATTCCAGCGTGTACCCTTAGAGATATAGGTTTTGTTTATTCGCGACACAGAGCAAGTTCGGTCAAGATGAAGAATTTCCAATCAAAGCTCACTCATGTTTTTTTTTCAAAACGCCCTTCAATAATCACCATCGGGCATGTACTGGACCTGTGCTTGGATCTTGCAGCAACATGGCCACACCCCGACCACTCTCGGAGCTCAAATCTCCAGCATGCCTAGCTGCAATCAACTCCAAAGCAATGCTGGCAACGTCAAATTCAAAACAACACTACACCAACCAACCCCACCCACACATCCCAACCATGCAAAACAAATGTGTGCAGGCTTTTAAAAGAAATACGAATGACTACAGTAGTTTTTGTTTTAATGCTATTTCCAAAGTCCAAAAGTTTGGAAAGCTGTACTCTGGCTTTTTTTGAGGAAAAAAAACACATCTGATTCCTGTATCCTCCCCAAAGCCTTGCCAACATCGTTTGCAGGCTCTGAGAAATGGCCTTTGGAATCCAACATCAGATAGGGGTTTTGTTTGGGCGAGAGTTTTCTTAAAGGTACAAATCCGGGCATTTAAAAAAAAGTGAATATGTATACATATATATATATGGTACATATATGTTTATGTGTATGTGCACATATATATATATATACCTTTACATTTAAATATATATATTATACAGTTGGATTCAGATGTGTATATGTATATTCATATACACATTTTCATATGTATACATATTTATGCACCCCCCCTGAGTTGGGGGTTCAAGTACATATGTTGCTAGTTGGATTTGTCAAAGCAGGCCTAAACTGGGGTGATGACTTTGTACAAAAATGGATAGTGAAACTCTCTCTTTATGACAAGTGTCGATGTTTCGAAAGTATTAAACCAATCTTAAAAATGTCAAGGCAACCAACAGGTCAATCTCTTCAAATCATCTTCAATCTCATGTTGCTTAGTCCTGTCCAACCACAAGAAATATCATGATTTTCACCAGGATCCCAACTTTAACCAACTCTTATGGTGGGACTCCTGTTGATTCCCCTCATCCAACGTTGCGAGTTTGGTGGTTTGAACCAACCCGTATCTGAAAAATAGTAGTCAAGTTGGATCATTTCCCCAATTTTCGGGATGAAAATATAAAATCTTTGAGTTGCTAACACCTAGGTTAGTAATCATATTCAACCTTCATTTGCCAATGTTACTGGGAGAGGGTACAACCCAAGTCTCAATATTCGACCAATGATCAAGCTCCTTTCCATATTACCTCCGTCAAGGCACGCTTTGTTCCGAGAGCTGCACGAAGGAGCTGCCACTCTCCTTTTCAGCGCTGGAAAGCGATGCCGGTGACCCAGGCTTCTGAAATTGTAGACAACATAAATCCATCATGATCTCAATCTAACCAATGATATATATATATATATACCTTGCTGATCTTTCACCCCATCAAATTGCCCTTTGTTCTTCCTTATTTTGGGATCATGTCCTTCAAAAAAATCCCCTTGAGATTCCCAACAATAGTGGACCTAGCTGACTTCACCTCAAGTGTGCGGCTTGTTGCTTACCAAGCAAGCCCAGCAGCTCCATGAAGGGATGGGTTTTTGAAGCTTAAAAAAAAATGGGACCCTTACAGTAATTGAAAAGTAGATGGCACAGTTCCCTACATATTGGTTTATAAGGACCCTTTACTAACATACCTTTTGGTATTTGTGCCATCTATTTGGACCGCAAGGTAAATGGAAAGGGGAAAAATCATCAAAAAACCATCCACCGTTCCCATGACTTTTTTTATGGGATTCAAAAATGGTGAAAAAAATCCCTAGGCTTTCTTCGGCCTTTTGGATGTGACGGCTTCGGTGTATTTTTTTTTTCTCCCAAGGATTCCAGGGAAACCACCAGGGATGATGAAACCTTTTAAGGCTCCCGGGGGGAGTTATTGAACTAAACTAGTTGGTGGTTTCAACCCAATTGAAAAATATGAGTCAAAATGGAAATCTTCCCCAAATAGGGATGAAAAAAAGACATATTTGAAACCACCACCTAGTAAACCTTCATCTTAAGCCACCTGGCTGCTGGGAGGGGGGCCACACACCCGAGATATGACCATTCAAAGGACACCATTGGGAAGAGTGTCATTTTTTCCGGGGAATCCCTGGTGAGATTTGATCCTATCTACCCAACATCAACCCCGCATCATCCAAGGTATAGTAGTTGGAAGTTGGAAGACGATCCTTTCCTGTTGAAATGGAACCTTTTTCAGGGGGACATGTTTGTTTTCCGGGGTGAAATAAAAGTGTACTTAAAGCTGTTTAGAAAAGAAAAAAACACACGGAAAAAAAAGTCTGTCACCACTTCTCCCAGTGCCCAGGGTCACCAGCATGATAGCTCCAAGTGGTTTTTTACGAATCTCAAGCATCCCAACGCTACCCAGGTTGTTGAGAAGATCCTTCTCTTCTTCTTGGAACTTGGCCTGCAATTTTCATAAATCAGCAAAGATTTAGTGATCCAAATCGAACTTTTACACATCTGCAAAGATGTGTTACAGTAAAAAGTTTGGATTCAACACAGAAAAAACGGGATTGGCACCAGCTGCTTCTTTCGAAGAGCCATAACCTCATCCATCGATGCCTGCAGGCATCAGGTTTCCCAGCCAAAAAAAATCCACAACGGAATGAATGGCATGCCCCAAATTTTCTCGTATTTTTCCGGCAAAAAGATGCTGGAAAGTCCACCTATGTTGGAAAAGAAAGCAACTGACAAGCAAAAAGCGCAGTTTTAAGCAAGTGGTCTCGACCTCGTTCTTCTCAACGTCTTTGCCTAAGTTCCTGTACCTCAGCTCTTTTGAAGCCAGGAAGCCAGTAGATTCATGCATAAAGACACCAAGGAGGGAAGTCACAACCTCCTTGTCACTGGGGTGTTTCCTCCAAGTTCCGAGCTCCACAGCCAAGCGTGCACTGTTGGCACTTAGCTGAGACACCTTGGCCTCCATCTCCTGCAGCGATTCCGTTGAAATTGTCCAGTCCAATCAGAATTTTTGGATATTCCAGTATGACCCCAAATGGATCCAAAAACAAAACCACCCTACCAGGAAGGTACAGCTTCTTCGCTGCGTTCTGGCTATTTTGTTTATGAATCAATAGTCATTGCACCTTCAAACGAAGATGGACAGTTTCCATCACAAAGAGACGTATGTTTTGACACGGCGCTCCCCAAGTTTGAGGATTTTCATGCTAGATTGCGCCCTGTTCCTACAGATGTTTGGGGTTTGAAGGGTTCCTTAGTTTTGAGGCACACCCACATCTTACATGTTTCTACTGCAGCTATAAAGTCATTTGGAGGGAAACACCAGGAGAAATCCGATTGCAAGGTTGCCCTGGCATGGCTGGCGTATACCTGAATCTTCCAAGAGTGCAAAATGTCTGTCCTTGCACCCAAAAGCAATAGCAGAATTGAAAAGAATTTAACATTCGGAAGATCCACTTGTACAAAATAAAATACTTTAGGTGTACACATATAATTACATGCATCGCATGTTTTGTTGTATATATCGTTATAGTCCTTATATTTAATACATTAATATACAAAACAAGAATCTGATATATTCCCTCAGATTCAAAAGACCATTACCTTTATCTCTACCTTTCAGTGTTTTTCGCGTTTCAAGACCATTGTTTTACTAAGGATTTTCAATGAACAAATTCCAGTTGGACACTTACTTTTAGCCTTGGCCACCTCCATCCCTAAACCCACCATCTCCTTAATCTTCGCTTCAGCTCCCTCCACCTGCGGGTTTTTCAGATGACGAGAGCTGCCAGCCATCCGAATCGACGAACGAATCGACATAACATGTGAAAGAAGATGTGCATCTCTGTTTTTTTTCCGGAAATCACATTTTTCCAGAAAAAAATGTGTGTTTGATTTTTTGTTTGGCTGGGATGATGAGTTTATCAAAATCTCAGCGATCTACTTAAGTGGGCAAGTGCTCAGAATCCGACAGATGTGGCTTTCTCATCACCATTCTCCTGAAACAAAGTGACCAAACAAACAATCAGGAAAAAGATGTGCAACAGAAAGTATCACAATTTATGGAAATTGAGCTCAATTTCATGAGATGACAACTAAGCCTCCAAAAAATCAGATGACATCACTTGACAACCACTGGGACCCCAGTTGAGCTTACCCTGGCGCTTGGCCCTCGCTGTTTTCAACCCATTGGTTCCCGCAGCTCCTTGCACCAACATTCGTATTTCTCCATCACCTCTGCTTCCTCACTGGCCTACCCGGTAGGCAGCAGTCACGACTTGATGGATATCTCCCGGCAGATCTTGGTGGAGTCCAGAGATCCCACCATTTTCCCATGCACCTCTGTTTCCAACTGTTCCTTCATGCCCTGCAGGAGGGACAAGACCTCGCGGAAGGATTGCAATTATCATGATGAAAAAATGCCTTTTTTAGAAACCCCCCGGCTGGATCCAACAAAGATTGGTTTTGACTAGTCTAACATAGAGAACTTTCCATACCAAAGCTACCCTATGCTACCCTCATCAGAAATGATGCCACTTCAGGATACTTTCAGTTCTTTCTCGTTCCTCAATTGCTTGTGGATTTCTTTCCTCAACAAAGACTGTGCCCAAAGCAGACATCTTTGCTACATCTTTCAGCACAAGGCAAATATGTATATATATGTATATACATTATTTGTATATATATATATACATATATATGCATGTGTGTATATACATATCAAAATACGTATGTATATATACATTACATACATTCATGTATATATTATGAATCAAGGTCTGATACTTCACAGCATCGTTCAAAAAAATCAACTTAAAGAGGTGGCCTTTGTCACAGGTCGCGCACGTGCTTCCTGAAATGTTGCCATGGACATGTCACCATCCCTGGAGATAAGAGTGCCACAAAGGAACCCAAAGACAAGGGAAAAAAAACAAAAAAAACTTCTTCTGGTTTCTCCAGTTACAAACTTTTGTTCAGATCTTTCATCATAAAAATGGAAACTTCAAAAACATCAAGCCAAGCGATCTCCCTTTCCTCCACATCGAAGGTTAGCAATGAGCTGCTGGGCGCCAGCAGCGTTGTAAGCAGCGCCACCTGAGGGATATGCAGTTGATTCTTGCTTTCTGTTCATTCCTACTGTTGATGGTTCAGAAATCCCAAACAACCGCCTGAGATGTGTACAAAACCCGGTAAATAATGGGATAAACTACCAACCTAAACTGGTTAGCCGGAATTCATCCATCAACAGTAGTATGCACCACTACCAGCAAAAAATAGAGACTTCGTGTTTGTTTTTGCTTCGTTTGATCCCAAGGAGCTGCCATTTCATCAACCAATTAATCAAGCAAATCAAATGATTAAATAATCAAAGAATCAAACAATCAATTAAATCTTAGATAAATTGTATCTAATTAAATAATCCTGAAAATCCTTGAAAAAAATGAACCAAATCCGCAAATCTGCTGAGTTCCCATACCAACATGGGCGCCTGATCAACAGGGGGGGGAGAATCCTGACACATACCTATTGATGGTGGAGGCAAGGTGGGCCTGCAAACTTGAAACACATATATGTATATAGATATCTGATCCCCTTGTGAAAAACCCTGGTGAAGTTGTGAAACATTTAGTTCACTCATTTGCGAGTGGAAATTCGAAGGGGGATGATATGAGATATGTGTATATACCTGGCAATTTCCGCGAAAAAAGTGACCTTTTTGGGATGGTTAAGTCTTAAGTGACCCGAAATCAAAGATTGTTGGTGACCTCCAACTGGGACATAAAAAAATGCTCACTTTGAATCACCTGGTATACATATATGTACAATATATATATATACATATTACATGTATGCATCTATAAAATCTCTCTCCACGTATTCCAAACCTTAACGAATCTCCGTTCACATCACAACAAAAAAACCCTTTTCGGTACTAGGTACCTGCATGACTTCAATAAAGCAGGGCTGACAGGAGTCACTCAAAATGGACCCCTTTTCTGTGAGCCGAAAAAAAAAAAAAAAACATGTCCGTCAAGGACCGATTCACCAGATGTATCACCTGCTGCGAGGTTTTTCTTCACGGAAAAAAAAAAACTAAAAATTTGACCATCAGAAATATGTGAAAAGTGAAAGGTGTTTTCTGCTTCGAGAAAAAAAACTTCTTAGACTTTGGATGTCAAGAAGCCACTTTCTTCCTGAAACAATTTGTGAGATTCAAAAGTCGGAGCCTTTACTTCATCACAAACTGGAATTTTTTGGAAGAAAACTCCATGCGCAAATTCCTTCAAAACTTTCCAGCCAAAATTTTTGGAGGTGGCGACGTCTCAAGGTTCCAATTGTCCCTATGCAACGGATTTTTTTTTGGAATTTCCGATGCTCAACTCGCTCATCGGTTGATGATGCAAAGCGGACAGATCTGCTCTCAGTCCAGCTGAATCTCCGCAAAGTTGGCACCTGGAATCTTCTTCGTTGGGCACTTGACACTTTTGTGGCGGGGGTCATGGAAGCTAGATTGAAGCTCCATCCAATGACCTGTATTTTTGAAGACACTGATTCCTTATGGTTCCTTAAAGACTACAAAATTTACATAAGATGATTATTTCCAATCGAGTCCAACCCATGTGGATTTACTGTATATGATTGGATCTTAAGAGTTGAAAATGGTGAAAACACTTCAGAATTCCGGGTCTTCAGCTCTTTCAATTCTTGAATGCTGCATGGCAATTGACCTTAAATGCTACAAATGTCGAAGGCAGAAATCACATGTAGCTGTAAGACCCTCCAACTGGGGGTTTCCTAAAATGGTGGTACCCAACAACTATTGGTTTTCCTACTAAAAAATGACCATTTGGGGGTGTGAAATGGGGGTACCACCATTTTAGGTAACCCCCCAACTATGCATCTCCCCATCCATCGGCATTTCATATCTCATGACTGCGGACATCTGGCACCTGACAGGATCGCCTTGGCTTTCTTCACGGAGTCCATCTCCTGGCGCTTTGGGGAAAAATGGGATGACGAAAAACACCTTTCTGACCTTTGGATTAAAGGTGTCTCAATATATCGACATCTAACAACTCATAGCTGCACCCTAACCCCAAATCCCCTGTTTTTGTTGGGTAGACCCTTAGTAAATCCGTTAGAAAAATCGTGATCGTTACCAAAAATTGACGTTTGTTGTACCCTGAGTTACCAGGATCCGATCCTTTTTCGGGGCTTGCCAAGGGTTTTTTTGGGGGGGAATCTCAACCACTTCTATTCTACCAACCTGAAGCTTTCTAAGATAGAATGCCATGCAGATTTGTGGGAATCTCATGCCATTCTGTCGGAAGTTCCGACAAAAGACCGGTCCGATGTGACCAAGTTTCATTGGTAAAAAGTCGTTTCGAGACAGTGGTTTTAACGTTCCGATGTGGTGTGTGAAGCAAAGACCTTACGGTTGAACCATCTCAAAGAAAGTTGAGGATCCTTGTTCCAGACTTAAGAATGGATAGGTGATCAGTCCCATGATTCCAAAAAGACAAAAGAGTTGGGTGTCAGCTGTGACATCCAGGAAATTCATCAAAACAGCTGGAATTGTTGCCAGCATCTACCCTCCCCATCTAACCTCCCTGAAACTAACATAGCACCTGAAAATAGGCCATCCCAAAAGGAAACTAGTAACTAGTATTCCAACCATCCATTTTCAGGTGCTATGTTAGGCTTTAGGGAGGGTAACCCCTTTTAGCCCTTCAGTTAAGTTTCATTCAATCCTGTTTTGACCTCTCACCATGTCTCACCTCGTCCCTGGCAGTTTGGCGCGCATCGAAATTCTTCATCAAGAAATCGCAGCTTTCCTTGGCAAGGCAATCATGCATTTGGATTCCTTCTGAAAACTTCTGGTTCAATGTTTGCCGATGGAACATGGACAAATGATCAATAAATCAATGAACCCCAGCTAGTTATGAGTGAATCGGGTGGCTTCTCATTCTGCAAATCACTTTGAAACAGTTTGCCGAGACCAGTCTCAGGCAGGCACTTGATGTGTCTCAAGGAACCCATCAAACCCACCCACCCCTTTCACTTGCAGTTAGGTGTTGAAGGGCAAAAACCTTGCAGGGCATCCATTCCCAAAAAAGTATGTTGGAAGGCCGCAACTCCTCGGAAGAGGTGTTCCAATCTGTCCTCTGCCCCAATTTCCCTTGACCCAAAGTTATCTTTCACATTTCTATATTTCTTGTTTTCCAATGGGTTCAGAAACAAGCTACCCTCCCTAAAACTAACAGCAAAAGCCCCTGAAAATGGGCCGGGCCCATTTAAGGAAAGGATTTTTCTTCCAATCATCCATTTTCAGGTGCATTTTCATGCCGTTACTTTCAGGGACAGACTACCTTCCAGTGAGTCGGTCGACTTCGGCTGTCCGCCGAGGTTCGTGGAGTTCTGCCAGCTTAGCTTGCAGGTTCGACAACTCCGTTTCCTGGCCCTCTCTGGACTGACGTGTCTCCACCAAGGTCTCAGCATGGGCGGAGCATGATGGCATCCATCATCCATCATTTAGGGGCTCCCTCCAATCACATCCAATCCCTCACCCCTGAGACAGGCCAAACCCTACAAACCCTTCAATACCCAGCACCAGCTGGTTTCTGTCGCCATTCTTGAGGTGTTTTTTTTGCAAAAAGGATCCATTAACACATCAACTATGAAAGAATTCATCATCTTTTGTTGATATGAGACTTAAAGAAGACACAAATGGAGCATGGTCCCTCAACATCATTACGGAAAAAAGCAAGACGTAAAACGTCTTCGCTCACATCGCTCCTTCTATCAACCCTCCTCATCCAACCAACCTGTTTGACTTGGCTTTTGTGATATTCACTAGGCTCAAAGACTAGAACAAAAACAACCAAAAAGCGAAATTCCAAACCACCAAACCACCTTTCATTGGTATACGGTATAGATGCCTTTCCAGCAGCGGACTCCTGGACTCCCTATAGTTATGGGCCTTCTCCAACTTGGCTTTGTGAGCCTTCTTGTTGGAGATCGAGGTCTCCTAGAATCGAAGGTTTGACACTTTCTGCGGCAGGATTTGTGAACAAAAAAAACTCTCCCACTCCATGGATAATTGTTGAATACCAAGTCAAGGTTCAAAAAAAAACTCATGATATGATATGTTGTTCTCATGCTCTATCTCTGTTTCATCATCTTTTGAAGCAAAAAAAAAAACACACCGTGTCTTTGCTCTGATTCCTTGCTTCAAAATAGATTTCCCCTCCATCCTCCCGTCCAGGCCCATAAGGTCCTTCTTGGTAACAGACTCGGTGGTGTCCTTTGCGAAGGCTTCATATGCCGTTTGGGCACCTTGCGAATCAAGGCTTCAGGGCACTGAGTGCCCTAACTGGGTAGGGAGTCTACCTTGGTAAATTTTGAACAATTGGGGATCCCTGTTTTGAAACCCATGTTGCTAATGAATCCCGGAACCGGGAAGAGTAAGAAATTTATCATGCTATCTAAATTAACTACCAGCAATTTTTGTGATTTGAGAACAGGGAATTCTGAAAGAAACCCGAAAATTGATCTGTTTGTTCTCAAGCTGTATGTACGACCACCTTCGTAATCAAGGTAGGGAGCCAGAGTAAGCAAAAACTAACTCTCCAAAGTGATCTCTCAACGACAGACTTCAGCAAACTGAACATAACTGAACTACATCCCAATCGAAGAATTGATCTAATAGATTTCTATATCATGTCTATGTTCAGTATTTATACATATATATATATATACATAAACATACATAGACTGTATTTAACCTTCAGCACTTTCTAATAGATACATAGAGCATCTCAGTTTTGTTGGGGCCCTTTGTCATAGTTCCTCCCTTCACATCTGTCCACCTTCAAGGCTCAGCACCGCTCACCGTCCCACTGAGGCTCCTGACTGTTCTCAGCACGCACGGCCTCTGCCTCCATAGTCTTGGCATCTTCCACCAACTGCTGCAGCATGGACATCACCTTGGAATTTCACAATGCTTTGGTGAATGGTGTTTCTGCCTCTTGGAGGGGGGATTCACAGAGGGTGGGTTTCAGAATTGTGTAAAGATGATGCCGGCAAAATACCGTTTAAAAGTCTATTTCTGCAACCAAAACCTACTCGACTGAAACCTTCTACGACTTACGATCTGACTCATCATGATCATCTGCCTTGACCTATCCATGAACCCCGATAGCACAAAGGCCAAATGGACCAAAGCACGTCCACAGGGGGGAGGAAGGTGGTGAAGTTGGAGTGCATCTAGTCTATCACCATGCATGGACTACATACAGTTCCGTTTCATTGATTGGGGTTTTGGGGGAGTGCTGGTGAAGCTGGAACATATGTTTAGACTAATATAAATATGACAAAAACATCCACTAATATCGCTAAAGACATGATGAAATTATCCAATTAAACAGAGTTGCTGGAAGTTTGGCCTGAGGTACAGTAAGAGTTTCTGATTTTTTTCGCAACGAAGTTTTTCATGACCAAGAAACTCCAAAGCTCTTGCCATTGGCCTTATAATCCTTGAAGCCTCCAGGTGCCTCTGGTGCCACTTGGCTACCCTGGAGGAAGGCGCCCTGCAGAGTCATGGAAAACGCACCCAAGGATGCCGGTGACCACCAGGATTGTTACATTTAAAGTCAATAAACCTTCACTTTGAACCACCTGCATCCGAAAGCGTGGGGTATGTACTTTTGAAAGTATATATCATCCCCCGTAATTTTCCATTGGGTAATACAACAACTACCCCCCCTTGTAACATTCAACCAATGGTCTTGGACACTGCTTGCTCGGTGCCAAAAATAAAACACTGTGGTCCTTGTTGTAAAACTTGCCCAGCGACGTCAGAGCCTCCCAAAGCTGCCGTTTACCACACCCAAGGACATGCGGGTTGCAAAACAAGAGGAATGCACAAAAGTTCTTAAGCAAGTACCATCTTGTAGGTTCTTCTTTCAAAATGTAGGCCAGAAGCCTCAAATATACATGTGCAC
This sequence comes from Breviolum minutum Mf 1.05b.01, assembly GCA_000507305.1. Classification (NCBI taxonomy): domain Eukaryota; class Dinophyceae; order Suessiales; family Symbiodiniaceae; genus Breviolum; species Breviolum minutum. The sequence continues at coordinate 99,447 of DF239197.1, read as the reverse complement.
ACAATTTGTTGAAACAAACTCTCAACACCGAGGTCGTGAATTCCCAATCGGATGGTATAAAACACATATACAGTATGCGTATGCAAATTCATCTTAAGTTTGTATGTGTATATTGTATATATACATACAGACATATACATGTGTATAGTTACGCAAAAAAAGTAATGCGCAATATATGTAGAAGTGCACATATGGCAATATGATACATTTTTGTACCAACCAGGAGACCCCTGAAACCGACATGAAAATTCCTTCTCTACCAGTTTGGGTGGTATATATAATTATGTGTATATATATATATATATAAAATGATATATGATAATATACAAATATATATATATATTATACAGTAATTTGTATTTATATTGTACATATATAGACAGTATAGATGTATGTATCACATAACACCTGAAATCACAAAAAAAAACACGCTGGTCGCAAAAAGTTTCAAGAAAAAATCATTCAGCAGCAGCCCAAAAACGCCTCCTTGAGGAGTTTTTGAGTCTGACGTTGTTCTGCAATGACCTTCTGAAACTCTGCGTTTTCCTGCACAAAACCGACACCACACGGCAAGGTGTTCAGCTTCTGATCTTCAGATTGTAGGGAATTTTGCGGATTTGTGTTGATGGTTTGGGGATACAAGCCAAAACCTTGGGGAAAAACGTTTAAATACATCCAGCTGTGAATGTTTCTCACGTTTTTTCCAGCATGGGTTTGAAGAAATCCTTTTCGAAATTTTGGCCAGGCTTTTGATCAAAAAGACGCTGGGAATTGGTGCGAATTTCTTAGAGGATGTGTTGCATCAAGTTTCTTGAGATTCAGAAAAAAAAACTCCAATAGGGATCCTTCTAATGGTTTCTTATAATCCCTAACTGGGTAGGATTTCATCCCCTAGAAACCCTAAACAACCAGAAACCTTTCTTTCATTGCTCAATTGGTTCGATCAGAGACTCGTCTCTTCATCTCCCAGCTCTTAGGTCCTTCTCGCGATTCTGTCCAGCCAACTGCAGCTGTTTCTGCATGTCAGCAATCTCACTTTCCCTTGGTTTCTCGATGCTGCATGACCCAAGACGAACTTGCGAAAACTGTTTCAACATGGAAAAACCCAAGAGGTGCCGTTTCAACCGTTTTCTTGGGTGCCGTTTCAACTACTGTTTCATTTGTTCAGGGACAAACTCACTACTGTTTCAACTGCTCATTGATGACGTCCCCAGGCATCCGACAAGGTGGCGATATCGCTCTTTGGTTTTGCAATATCGATGGCCTTTTCAGCTGATTGGACTAACACAATTGGACAATAACTGTAACAGAACAGCCAATTGAGCCACGAAAAAAACCCTTACTTTCCATTGAATCCTGGTTGGTTGATAGGGATCCTTATAGCGGGTTTATATGGGTTTGTCATAGTCTCTATCATCCCCTCCTTTGACCTCATGTAAGCAGGGGCCCTTTTTTTCATTGCTCCATTGGGTTTCGCAAATTGGACCCACTTCAGGGACGACTGTTAAATGGAGCCGCCGCCGCTCTGGCAACTGGTTCCCAGTTGCCTCTTCCTTAGCCACCAGGGCTTCCTTGGTACCTCGGGGGTTGTCTGTTTTGGGAGGATTCCCGTTGGGATGACGTCACCAGATATGCCATGGAATGTTTATGGCATGCAAAAAATAAGCAGCCATGAGAGTTGACTTGAATACATTCATGCACACATCATCTTATGATAACAGGTAACTAGTGAAAGTGAAAGTAGTTTTTTGTTGGTGACTGAACCTCTATTTTCTTTGCATCCTCCTTGAAACCTTGCAAAATGGGCAGTTCTGAGTATCAGGACGGGTTTTCTCCTCGGTCTGCAGCTGATTCTTTCGGAACTCCTCTCCACAAAAGTCCTTCTGCTTTACCTTGCCATGCGCATGAAGTTGTGATAGTGTTGGAATGTTGATAGGTAAAAACTAGAGGCTTTGTTGATAGCAGCTTTACCTGCTGGAGATTTATCTTGCTGGAATTTGACACTTCTTTCACGACAAAAAGTCTCCAGCACAATGCAAAAATTGGAATGAATGTAACACTCCAATGAATTTTCAGGCCATTTCCCCAAAATAAAAATACATCTGATGAGTCAGATCTTCTCCCCCAAACTGCAGAACTCAACGCACTGCTCTGCCCCAACGGTTCCAAAAACCTCGTCTTCCTGTTCCTTTTTCAGCGCGAAGAGCATGTCGTCCATTGCCTTCAACGAAAACTAACATGACTGGCTGGAAAATCCAGCATTTGAAGATGTATTTCCTATTGCAAATGTGGATTTCCCAATGTCACGTTAGTTTTCTGGGGTGTATCGTTATGGAAGACACCGTCAATTTTCCGGTGCTACAGTACGTCATGTTAGTTTCAGGTAGGGTAATCATTTCTAAGTATCTTTTTCACCTTCCCAATAAAACGTCCACCAACCACAAGACAAAACTATTCCACTGATATTCCACTGACTTCTTGAGAACAAGAAAACACTATCACCAACACAAAAACTGCCCCCCCAATCCCATAATTTCCTCCAGGAAATGGCCGGGGTCCCTCATTCGGGGATTATAAATGATCAACAATGGTTAATAATAACCTAGCTAGTGGTTTCAATGCCAATTGAAAAATAAGCGTAGGTAGTATCCCCAACAGCAAGGAGGTTTAATAATCCCTTTTGACACAAATGCATTCACTTTCCGCACAGCATTGCCAGCCGCATTGCGCCAACCCCAAGATGGCAAGAACTTGGTCCCACATGTCTTCTGCAGCTCTTGGTCCCGGAACCTTCGGAACCCCATCGAAACCCGAAATTTCCAAAACTTTCGAAACCGTCAGAACCCATGAAAATCCGGAACTCCAAAACCTTCGAAACCGCAGCCACTTTCCCAACCGGAACCTGTCAGAACCCATCGAAACCTGGAACCACCTTCGGAACCCCGGAACCTGGCGGAACCTGGAACCACCTTCGGAACCCCGGAACCTGTCGGAACCCATCGAAACCTGGAACCACCTTCAATACCCGGAACCTGTCGGAACATCGAAACCTCGAACCCCTTCGGAACCCGGAACCTGTCGGAACCCATCGAATGGAACCACCTTCGGTTCCCGGAACCCGTTCCCGGAACCGCCCCAGCTCGCCCAGAACACACCGAAATCTATATTGTGCAAAGACCCCATAGCATTCTGCTGTTGGGGAAATATGCTCGTCAGACTGGATCATTTCCCCAACGAATCGGAGTGAACATAGAAAAACTTTAAAAAAATCCACCAGCTGAAATGGTTATATAATAACCTCTTGACTCTTCAGAGCCTTCCCTATTTGTAGTAGGGAATCTCGGATCCGCAACCTAAACCTGAACCTTTGTGACGATGGCATCCTTGGGTCCCGTGGGGGTCGATCCACAGCTGCCAGCCCCTTGGCCTTTTTGACCTTGGTAAACTTGTCAATCTTCATCTGCATGGCCAAGCTTAGGACTCGAGGATCCTTGGCCTCGCAGTGGATCCGCTCGGACACGTGATGCTTCGGAGAAATCCAGGATTCACTCACTCACCAGTTGGAGGGAGGTTGGTAGTTGAAATCTACCGTTATTTACAAGGTTTTGTAGATCCCTGGTGAATCAGGATTTCTGAACCATCAACAATATTACCAACCCAAACAATGCACCTATGATAAGGGAAAGTTTATCAAATTTGCCATACATTTGCGCATTTGCATTGTTTGATCCCCACAAAATTGGGTAATTTAGTGACCCCTGCTACTAACGAAATGCCAACTAGGGAAGTTCATGGGAATTGTGAGCAAATACCTCAGCAAACTGTTGCTCATTCCAATGACATCAAATGTTTCTAAAAAAATAAAAAGGTGGTGGATGGAGAAATGGATTCCCAAAAATATAATCCGTTGGATTTGTCGAAAAAGATTCTGACTCGACAAAAACAGAATCCTGTGCCATATCAGACATGTGACATGTTTCAATTTTTGAACATATTTATATATATATATATATATATATACTTATACATAATATTCTGACTCAAAAATCCATGAAAAAGTTATCCTACCACCAGACGCAAATCGACCAACATTGCACATCGTATGGTCCAGTTCTCTTAGTAGGCTCTTGACAGATTCTCAAATGCATCCACAATGAGTTTACACATTCTCATCCCAAATCAATCTGCCACTTTCCTACCCAAACCTGGAAACTACCAACCACTAAAAATTATATCATGACTAGTGATGACTAGTGATAACTAGTGATGCCTATAGATGTCTAGTGATACTGTTGATGGTTCAGAATCCGGCTAACCAGCTGAGGGAACGGTAGTTTATCCCATTCTTTACGGGGTTTTAGCACCATCCCAGGTGCGGTTTTTCCCCAGATTTCCCACCTTGGACAACACTTCGGCGGCCCGGGACATGGTGGATTTCTTGGACTCCTCGTTGTTACTGCTCGCGAAAAGCAAAGAAAAATATCCAGACTTCGTGAAAATTACTAAAGTTCCAAGAACTGCTTCTGCAATCCTAAGCAAAACATGGGGCCCAACAAATATTGATACAACACACAATCCAAAAAGGCCGTTTTGTGATACAAGTAGGTCTGGCCTAGGTGCTTCAACCGCTTCGTATTCCCCCAAAACATACCATCCAATGTCCTGCAAGAAAGAAGGGCTGAAAGTTTTGGCAAAATTCTCATGAGCCTCATCCGCGTCCAGGATCTCAACTGCCTGCGCAAGATTTCCCGCATGGGGGGATTTGTCGACGGAACCAGCAGTTTGATTTGTCGAAATGCTGAAAATGCTCCTTCCTTCATATTCCAGAATCAATGTGAGAGTCATTTGCATCCCAAAAAGGTGGTAGATTTCTGACGATATGATGAAAATTACGGTTGGGCTTGGTATTTACCCAACAAAATCTCAAGCTTTTAAGGATCACAAATTCTGCCTGCCGGAGGCTGTAACACTTCTCCCCTTGCAAAACAGCTTTCCCAACGAACGGAACCTTCGAAATGGCTTCGGTTTCCTCTGCACGAGTTTTTTGGCGCTCATCCCACTGGGCATCCATATCGGCACATTGCTTCTTTACTTCCTCCACAAACCTTGGACCCAGTGCCAGTGTTGACAACAAAAAAAATACGAAAAGAAAGGGAGAGTTGGGATCAACTCCCCACATTTTGGAAGCCTGTTCCACTGCCAACAAAATCCAATGAACATGTCTAAAACAGCAGCCTCCTAAAGAAATAACACACTCGCATGGAACGGAACTTGTCTTTGCATGGAACGGAACTTGTCTTTCAAGCCCCTAAAAAAATTCTTTCTTACTGATTCATTTGAAACATGCAAAAAATGAACAAAGATTCCCAAAGTTCCTCTCATCCCCCCCATTTCCGACTTCCTGCGTTTCACCCAACCGATTTTTTTCCAACTAGCCAAGATTTGTTTATTGTGCCAACTGCAAGGCAAAGACTGCAGACTGCAGCAGCTTCGAACGTCTTTGATTGGTGAAGAATCGAAGAAAGGCGGGGGGGAAGAGATCAGGGTACCGCGCTTTCTCAATCCATGGAAAGGCTAAGTTGCTACCGTAATGATGAAAATCTCCCGTTAAGGTCAAAGGTATCTAGAAGTCCGGATGGATGGAAAGCGTTCCCATGATCCTTTTTCATGGAATGTGGCAGCCCTTGTTGCAAAAACAGCTTGAAGATTCCACAATGTGTAGGAAATATACTTCATATTCTCACTATCAATCTCAGCTTGGTTCAGTTCTGCAGCAAGATGTGCCAAATCTCAAACTTCGGCGGTTACACTTTACACTTCTAATCGATCCATGCCAAACGCTGATGACAGTGAAAGGCACTTTCGACAAGCAAACAACTGTACAAAACTACAAGAACAGCATATCTCACCTTGCATCGAATTTCCGTCGCGAAAAACGCCTATGCTCCAAGCAGGCCTAGGCCTACAACGGGCGTTTCCGAGACGACGTCAAAGTGTGGCGGCTGTGTGCGGGGTCACACCGGCCTTTGTTTCTCAAATTTTCTCCGGCCATCCGATAAAAAAACAACAACAACTTCGCAGATTTGAATCTTCTGCTTCTAATTTTGAAAAGAAGACTTTATATAAATCATGTTTCCTATCACTTTTTCACTAGGACAGGATCTCCTCCAAAAAAAAATGGGAAGGGACTTCTTTCCTGCACCGCAAGTTGGCCCTCGGCCCATCCATCTTCAAGGGCCAAGGACCAACGTCAATTTGCAAAATCAAACGATGAAGCATGAGAGCCCATCTGCCAGGGTTTTTTGTCACTTATTAAATTTCCAATGTTTAGGGTTGTGTGTTTCAATCCGTGATATCTAAACACAAGATTTTTATTGGAAAAAAAAAGTCGCACTGTTAAAAACTATCCTTCCGTGGGGTAACCCCATGGCTGGAACCTCACCCTTCACCGGGACTGGCTGCAGTGGTAGCACCTTCACATTTTGTCAAAATGAATCACCAGAGAGACTGTACAGCACGGTGGATTTCCACAAATCAGGATCGAGTTCCACCTGCAAGAGGGCAAGAGGGGCGGGCCCATTTCAAACCGGTGGAATTCTGGTTTGCTTCATTTCTGAGGAAAATATTGTTTTTTTCCTGCTGGCGAATGAAGCCAGAACAAACCGGAAGATTTGTGGATTTTCAGTGAAATGGTTGTCCCCAAAAAAAATCTTCTCAGAGTTAGTTTTGATAAGATATGACTAGATTTGGCTGCCAAGCACTTCCAAACTCCATGTCTGGAGCAGAAGACCAGCCACTATCATGTTTCATCTCTCATTCTCCACAATATTGGTTCCATGGGGTGTTTTTAAGGAAATTCAAGATGGACATTTCCTCCAAATTTCTCCAACGAATTGAAGATCAGTTGCTCATAGTCACCATTACAGTTAAATTCAATCCCCAAAAATTTAACATAGATACCCAAAATGATGCTCTGGAAAACGTGTATATATAATTATACACCCATACATAATTATATATAATATATATAGATATATATATATATATTGCCTTTCCCCACACCCCAAAAAAACTAACATGAAACTCAAAAATTGGTGCTTTGCGTCCTTGTTTCTCCTTTTCCCCAGTAAATATGTTTAGCTTCCATGTTAGTTTTCAGCTGTACCTATGTTAAATCTCCCCAACCCCAAAAAACTCCACCTTCAGCTCGACAATCCGTCGGGCGATGGGGTCCTGGTCCTAACATTGGCTTCACCCTGGCGGCCGATTGTTGTTCCCGGGACGGAAGTTAGGATCAATGGTTGATCGGATCAATGGGTGGTTAGTTATTTCACCCCAAGGAATACCCCATTTTTTATTTGTAGGAGAAATAACCCATTGATCCTAACCATTGATACTAACTTCCGTCCCGGGACATCCAAGTAATTAGTTGGTGGTTGAACCAACCCATCTGCATCCAATTGTTGGTGGAAGACTCACTGGGGGTTCTATGGGAACTTTCCTTTTTTTTGGAGATCAAAACATCCAAACCATCGCCGGGGCTTTTGAATCCTTTTTTGATTCGTCTAATTTTGAATGAAAAAGTTCCCAAAAAAAGGTTGAATCCAACTTTTTGGATATATTTCAACAAATGTTGAAAAATCCTCCTCAGAACTCTCTGTGCGCAGTGTGTGCCTGTTCATATAAAAATTCTAAGAGACTCGTGGCGCCTCTTGAGAGCGCAAAGACTTGCGAAGGCGCCTCATACGCTCCTGGCAGCAAAACCGTGGATGCTTCTAATGGGTGGCCCCGTAAATTAACATATCCCCTCAAAAAGTGACCACTTCAAAAGGAAAAATCGTCTTCCAACCATCAATGTTCAAGGGATATATGTTAGTTTTCAGGAGAGTATCAAAGGTGGCCCTTTGATGGGCCAAAGAAGACCCCCCCATGATTCCTTTTTTGTGAAGATTTTGAAAAACTCATCTTTCCAAGGCCTGGTTTATTCAGCCAAGTCTACCTTGCCATGACTCCTTCAAGGTTTCCAATAGCTGTTTTTGTTGGATTCATTTGGGTGTTTCCAAAAATAATGGTACCCCCAAATCATCCATTCTAATAGGGTTTTCCATTATAAACCATCCTTTTTGGGGTGTTTCCCTATTTTTTGGACACATCCACAAGCCAGTTTCCCCACTCCTTCTTGCTGGGCCGTCTCAATGGAGCACGGTGACTCGGTGCATGACAAAAGTCGCAATCGTCTCCCGAGCGACAAATGCCACGGGGAGCAAAGCTGCAGGGTTTACACAACCCAGCCTCAAGTCGGAAACCCCATCCCCAGAAGCTGGTACCTGGTAGTTGTTGTGACCCATGCCATGTTGTGGTTTTTTTTTCTCCCCGTTACAGAAGGGGGAGTGCTCCAGGAACTCCACCATTTTAAAGATGAGTCAAGGCTCACAAGAATTTGTGGCATGCCTTAAAATTCAGGAATGGTATCCACAAAAAAATATACCTGTCAGCTCTCTGTCTGAGCACTCCGGACGCTGTGTGCTGCCCACCACTGCGGTGCCACCCACATCCTCACTGTATCTTTCTAAAAATGTGGCCAGAACTGAAGATAAGACTTTTCTTGCAAATGCAAGCTGCATTGGAAGTCATCCAATCGAAGTCGGATTGGAAAAGTCATAATTTGTCACTTGTGCAACAATTGCTATTATAGTTATTATACTACCAACTACCAAACAAATGCACGATTCTTTTCGGGGACATCTAAAGATGACCCATACATTTTAAAACATCAAGTCGGATACCCCCAAACCAAACCATCCCAAACCTGTGTCGTTGGAGGCTTTGACCCAAGGTCGCCAAGCGCAAGTTTGGCAGCGCAGGCCATAAGGAGACGCGCTCCTCCCAATTCTGCTGCAACGAATCAGGCAGTTCCGCCAGTCGCATCCTCGAGGGTTTTGTCGGGAAGAAGCTCCCCGATTGATATGGATTGATGATGGGAGAATAGACATTAACTTTCAAAACCACGGAACTCAAAATCCATCGAAACGGTCAAGAAGTGCTGCAACTCAAGCATGTCCTGGCTGCGACGGTGGAAATACTAGCACTTCAGCGCGTCATTAAAAGATCTGCGATTCTTCTCTGATACACTTAGCATGAAAAGTTTGGCACCTTGCATCTGGAAGCAAACATCGATTTAAAAACAGGTTTAACTACAAGCTTTACAGCCCAGAATGCAACACTGTTGGGTTCCAAAGCCAAATTCTACTTGGATGTCCCCAGGAAGTTAGTAAATGGTTAGGATCAATGGGTTATAAACCTACTTATAAATGGGGTATATTGGGGTTATAAGCCATTGATCCTAACCATTGATCCTAACTTCCGTCCCGGGACATCCAAGTATCCAATTCCGCTGGAGAGTTCCGAAACGAACAGGCCCCAGTCCGTCCTCTCTGGGATAAAACAGTCCATGTGGCCTCATTGCCTCCACTTTGTCAATGGCCTAGCCCACCAAAAGGTTTTTCAAAACCATCATTGAAGGAAACGCCAATCAGACTTGTTTTTTTGGAGGGTAATTTCTGCTTGCTTCCTTTCTTTTACATTTTTACTTTTATTTTTACTTCTATGTCTACTTCTTCTAGTTCTTCTACTTCTTCTATTTCTTCTACTTCTTGTTCTTGTTCTTCTTCACCTTCTTGTCTTTCTTATTTGTTCTTACTATTGATACCATTGCCATTGTCATCTTCCACAATTATCATCATGATTCATGATCATTACCAGTAATCATCAGTTTAACCAAAATAAAAGTTCTTCTTGTTGTTCCTATGGTCGCTTGGTACTTATTCAACCATCACTCGCCACAGCTTCACTGGACACCTGCTGCAAGACCTTAGCATCGTCGGGCACGCCCAAGAAGCGAGCGAGGCCTTGAAAGCTGATGGCTCCCATCCACCGAAAACCCTGAAAAAACCCTGGAGAAACAGCGATTTTTTTTAAAGGCCTAACTTAAGGGAAAACCAATTGTTTTCATAGTCTCTTACTAAGGGCGGCTATTTATGTATTTCTTTCGGGGGGAAACGTGGCATTCCGGGGGAGGTTCCCATGATTTTGAAAAGATCCCCGTTTTTTTGGTCCAAAGCACCTTTTTGAAGAATCGCCAATTTTTCACCCCAAAAATTTCGATTTCATCAGAAATCACCACCAAGATTGATATGGATACTTGAAACTCAGCCGGTTGCAGTTGTACCGGGCTGTTCCTTTTTTTCATTGCCTGAAATCACAGCCCCCTAGATTTTCTAGTTCGTATATGTTGTTGTATATAATGAGAGTACTTTCGCAACATTACCCGAATGTTTGAAGATATAAATCATGAGTATATTGTATATACACATGTTTCCTCATGTTCATATGATTCATTAATCTCCCCAACATGAAGTTGGGCCAACCAAATGGCGTCCGAACAACAACACCTCAAACAGTGGGGGCGTTTTGCTATGATTCAACCCCGTGTATGCCTATCTCCCAATGACTGATGGGTGATGAATCATAATTCCTCCCCCCCAATTATGTATAACGTTTACAGTAAGCTCAAGCATCATGTACCAAGTCTGGATGATTTCTTGTGGGGGTTCACAAGTTCACAAGTATACGCCAAGATGAAACGTTCTTGTCATTCATTCTGGCAAAAAAAAATAATATTTCACCAACCGCGGACTGGTCAGTTCCTGAAACAAGGGAATTCCCTTCCTTAGCTACCTTTTGGGGTGAGGTCGTGTGACGTCAACTATAATTTGATCAGATTCAATGGATTTAGCCCATGTCTGATGTCAGCCAACGCTGTATATCTTCCTGTGTGAAAAAAAACATAGAAACTTTATCACAAAAAAAATCCCCCTGAGACAAACTTCATACCATCAATTCTCTCCAAAACAGAAATTAATTACTGGACCCCAAAAAGAAACATCCTGACTCGAAAGGAAAAAATAAAAATCCTTTTGATTTCGAAAGCTTCAATAAACTTTGAAACCCACAACTTTAGGATCAACACCATCCATTTTCCTACTGCGAAAAAAAAAAAACTCCGAAATTGTCGCCTCGCAGTGCCATGTCAGGCTCCGCCACGAAATCTTCCACAAAAAAAATCTTCACCTTGTCTGGCTGCCTCCCAAGAGTTTTTTTCTTTCAAAAAATGCGGATGTCTCCTGTTCCATGAAAAGTTGAAACTATTCCAATCAGCAAAACAAAGTAACCAAGTTGTTGTTTAAGACATCACCCCAAAAGGCAAACAAAAAATCTCAACACTTTCATAAACAAATTGGATACTTCTTGAAAAATCCATTAGAGAAATCTCGGATTTTGCTTGAAAAACACATTGTGGTGCGCCTTAAAAAATCCATTAGCGGCTACACCTTTCTAACTTCCCAATCTCGTGACCAAACGACCTCACCTTTGTTCCTCCAGAGCCCACCGAGCCAAGCGTTGCATCTCTTCTCCTGTCGCAAAAAAAAAAACGCGGGAACCGAACCTTTCAGATATACCAAATGGTGGTTTCCAAAAATGATGGTACCCCCAAATCATCCATGTTTATAAGGATTTCCATTATAAACCATCCATTTGGAGGTACCATTATTTTTGGAAACATCCATATACCAAATCGACCCGTTTCTCCCGGAATCATGGGGGTTCAGTGGAAAATGACCTATACTTTTTCAAGGATCAGATTGGAGTATCTCCACCCATTTTCCACGAAAAAAACATGATGATGGGAGGAAGGGTACCACCGAACTCCACATCTTTTCTCATCATATTATTCCAAAATGGATGGTTTTATCAGCCCAACCAAAAACATAGGAAAAACGGATGATTTTTGCTGTGTATCCAACTCTTTTCGAGAGCTCGGCAGCCTCAAAACATGCACAAAATTCATACTGTACACTCTGGTTTCTCTGACATAGCAATGGGAAATTTGCCATTTGAAGATGTATCTCCTATCAAAAACGGTGGTTTTCCATTGCTATGTTAGTTTACTAGAGGGTAAGTAGCATTGCCATTCCAACACTGCTGTCAAAACAAACCACCATTTTGCGTGAAAAAACGACTGAATCTCCTGAAAGGCTGCAGTCCTGCCACAGAGATAGCTGCACGGGAAGGGTTCCCATGCAGGCTCATTGACATCAATCTATCAAACTCTCAACATCCACTTGCTATTGCCAACTGCTTATGATAATATTGGTACAGAAACTGAAACTAACGTAGCACCTGAAAATAGACATCTGGAAAAGGAGATTCCTATTGGAAACCACCATTTTTCAGGTGCCATGTTAGTTTCAGGGAGGGTATTTGTCAAAAACAAACTCCCACTTTCACCGTTGAAAATCCTCACACCCTCGCCCAGCCTCTTGGAGGTATGCGCGGAGAAAATCCGACTCATCCAAGGATGCAGTAGTTGAACCAGTAGTTGAACAACCACAGCCTGGAGGTTCCAAACCGGAAACGCAGTCGTCCGTGTTGAAGATGTTGTTGGGAACAACACAAGGACTGATACTGTTGCCATGTGTCTTTGTTTTTATCGTGATTTTGGCATGCTTGCTCTACGGAAAAAAATCGACAGAGATTTCAACTGAACACAGGTGCCGGTGCCGGCCTTTTCCCTTCTCTGTAATTTTGCTCTTGAACATATCCCAGAGATGCTTCTGCCGCATGATTAGATACCGAGGGTCGGCAAGGAAGACCTGACAGGTCTTAAGTTGCGGAAAAATTGGAAAAGTGCAACTTTGACATGTGGAATCTTTATACTACACTTGCAGGTGCTTTCATACTGGAAATATTCTCTCCCTCAATAGTTCAACTTTCCTTCTACAAGTACTTTTCTACAGCAATATCAAAAATGTCTGAGGCAGTGTGATAGCAAACATCACCAATTTCAATTTCATCTATCGCAGCGTCGCAGACAACTGCAGCAGCTGCTTGTGATTCACGAAGACATCTGTGGGGCCCCCACGGCGACCTTTCCAAAATTTGAAGGGACCAGCCAAGGTGGCAACAAGCTGAAGAGACAGCGGTTGGTTGAAGGTCGAATCTGCATCTCCTGAAAAAGCCGGAAAGTTGATTTGTTAAAAAAAATGTGAACAAAATGTGATTAGTGGAATCGGAATGAAAGTCTGAACTGCTGGAATGCATGTTGAGCCCTTGAGGCAAAGCTTCAGGTGGGACCCCTACCAGTTATAGATAAGCTTATAACTTCGTTATAACCCCAGTTACTCATTTATAAGGCCATCTATGGGGGTTATAACTCCATTCATAACTAGTAGGGGCCCACCTTGTGGATAAATGAAACGTTTTCCTTTTCATGCAACCGGGGAGAAACCGTTCGTCCTCTTCACTGGTCAATTCCAGCAGTCTCTGACGGAAGACACAAGCTCCATCCACTGGGCCACCTTGGGATACGATCGTTAACTCCCAGCAACAGTGGGAAATGATTTGTTTTGTTCGGGATGCCCCGAACCTTAAAATGTAATGTTGTCGTGGCAATGACTGTTACAGGTGACTGGGTTGGGGGGGAGCATCCCTAGATATACAAAACGTTTTGTCTTACAGTTGCACAATGCATTTTGCCCAGTTTTTCAAAAAAACTGGAACACTTCGTGTCAAATAACGACTCTTGTGAGGACAAACCCACAAATGTCTGGGGCAACAACAACAACAACAACAACAACAACAACAACCACAACGACACGGAAAAGCCTGCTGAAAATCCCAAGGCCGGCCTGGTGTCCGCTGAATCGGATCACCTGCCAAAGCAAAGATAGGTTCCAAGACCTCGGCGTTTTCGGGTTTTCGGAGTCGCATGTTTTTTTCGTTGAGATCTCCGGGCATATGAAATGATATTAGGAATATCATCCCCTGAACCAATGCAGGTGGGTTTTTATGTCGAAAATTTTCAAAATCGTTCCTTGAAAGAAGTTGAGAAATGAATTTTCGACAAAGTCTCAATAGTCAAAGCCTTGATTAACGACATCTGATCCCTCAAAATATTGAAACAGCTTGGATGATTTGAAACTTAGCAACTCCAGGAAAAGGATCAACCGGTCAACCCCAATTCCGCTAAGGAGCCTGGATGTTCGGGCAAAGTCCTAGTCGGAAAAGAGATGATTGCAGTCATGGCAAGCCGGAAATCCAGCTTTTCCAATAGGAAATACATCTACAAATGGTTCGTTTTCCATTGCTATGTTGGTTTACTGGAATGTATTTCGGTGAGTTTCCACAGTGTTTTCTTGTGGGACATGTTTTTGTTGCTGTTGAAAATAATTGCACGGAGTTTCCAGCTGTCTCCCTCAACTCAAAAGTTCCCAGGCTCCTGGGGACAGAGCCAACAAAACATCCTTGTCATTCACTTGCCATCTCTCGGCCCTCAGTGGCAAGGTGACACATCAACGATCGTCAACTTGATGGGGACCGGTAAAGCTCCGAAAAAAAAAAAAAAAGAAAAAAAACTTGCCACATTTTTTGGCAGGGTTCCAGTTGACATTTTTGGGTCTTCAAAAAAGATGTATATATATATATATATATCAGCATATTATCTCATATCTGATCTCTTCCATGAGAAATGAAACCACTTTCTGTTTTTTTCTCCTATTGTCCAAGGTGCCCCTCCCCGGTCCGACATCTTGTCATCTCATCCCCATTTGTTTCCCCCCGGGCCATTGGGATCGCCCCACAAATCAAACAAGCTCTCGGTGTTCAGCCAGGATGGGAGGATAACATCACCAATGCGCTTGTGAGGAACACCTCAGTATTAGTCGAGTTTCAACAAAAAAATGTGCTGAACTCAGAGTTGGCGGAAACCGTTCGCAGTGATTTTACCCAAGGTTTTGAAACAGAAAAGGAATCAGCAAATTCCAATGGCCAAATCCATAAATCCCATCAGAAATCCTGCATCATTTTCGATACACTCTACCCTCCTCCATGAACCGTTGGCAGTTGAATCCAATTCAGTTCTGCCAACTCAGTATTTCGAATACAGAGATCTGAACTCCCCCAGAAAATGTCCCCTGACAATGGATGGATGTTTTGGTTCAGATGAAATTCTTCTTGAAATGTTTCCTTTTCAGGGGATATGTCAGTTTTAAGGAGGGTAATGATTCAACTCTTGAAACTCGAAACTGGAGGGAGCCGAGGTGGAGGGATTCGGCTGGAAACGCAAAGGGTGACAGGTGTCGGGGAATGAAGCAATAATGGAATGATGATGATGATGATGATGATGATGATGATGATGATGATGATGATGATGATGATGATGATGATGATGATGATGATGATGATGATCACGCATTGCGAGCACAACGGTCGTGCACAGCTGGAATTGAGCCGGCTCCTGATATCAGGGAATGATGCGATCGAGGGCCTGAAGTGAAAAAACTACTCGAGTTTGACTTAGACACCTTTGGTGATGACTAAGCTTTCCTAACTTTCAACTCTTTCAAGAAATGACGAAAAAAATGGTACCCTCCCAAAGTTGAACGGCTGATTCACCTGAATTTTTTTTTAACCCAAAAAAGGAATAGGAGAAAATCCCCCTCCGGCCTTGGGAAGACCCAAAGCCATTTTTAGGTGAAGCCTTCGTGAAAAACTTGGGGGTATAACAGTACTGAGCTTCCAGCCGTACGGCTCGCAATAGAGCTTCTGGGAAATTTCCTGCGTTCACAGGTGGTAAGATTCGGGTGGGGATGTTGATGGAAAGATCCCGGTAACAATTCGTGCGGGTTTTCTCGTGTGTCCATAAACAACATTTGTAAGTGGAAAATGGAAATTGTAGTCTAGATATCAACGGAAAGTCTTTCTGATTGCTCTCAATTGAGACGAATATTTGCAGGCCAAAGGATGACAGTTTGCTCTCAAAATCATTGACACAGCTTTTGGTCATTCTAGAACTTCCATCATCCTGATGCTACACTGTTGTAAACTAACACTGTAACATGGCCATGGAAAAAACCTATCTTCCCTGGTAAATACTATCCAAAATGGTGGATGTTCCATTGATTTTTGACCCGTTCAACACCCCAACTCATCCCTCGACGCGGAGTCCATGCGATCCATTTGAGAAGACTTCTCCAACTTGACTTCGCCGCGACCAGAGTGGGGTCTTCCCTATCCACGAAGATCGTCATGAAATGTCAGTCATCACAAGCATTTGCAAGGAAAAAGTGTCAAAATCCGATATCTTTATCTCATTTCAAGTAGGTCAGGTAAGCAACACTGTCTTTTTTCTGGATGTCCTAACAACATTTCTGCTGCAGATTGTTTCTCAGATTCTCTACTACAGAGTTCCGCAATTTTTCCATAGTGACAGGCCTCCTCCATGTGCACCATGTTAGCTGTTTGGCTACGCCCCCAGCTATATACACCCCACACGTTTGAGCCGTGAAACCGGCTGGGTTCAAAAGCATTCGCAAAACGTGTGTCATGCAGAGTGCAGTCTGAGTGTTTGTGTGAAAAAGTCTACAGGAGGGCTGTCCTGAAGTGCTGAACCAGCAGTTATGTTTTCGAAAAGGCATCTAGGTAAAGTGTTTTTCTGCACACGGATAGCGAACACTCAGTGTCCACAAAAATATATAACACTGGCAACTGGCAATCTGGGTCTCCACACGACAAGTCAGTGCCAAGGGCACCCTGCAAGATTCGTAGCGGTGCAAGAAGTCATGGTGTACTGGAGAAATGCATGAATCACCGAAAACAGTATATTTACACCTTATCTCTACAATAGAGATACAATCATATGAACTACATGAGTGTATAACATATAATTCATATAACATATCATATATGCATATAATCATGCAGATTTATCATCAGGTACATTTCTGTCAGTCATTCTTGCATCCACGGAATGGTAATGAATTCTAGTGGCACTGGCACCAAAAAAATCATTTCAGATCTTCCCAAGAGTTCTGGTTGGCTGCGCAGCCTGGGTGTCCTTAATCTCTTGTTTTTTAATCGCACGCTCCTCGTCAGCATTGGCCTTCAGGCTGGGCTCCAGTGAAAAACCACCAGATTCATAGCTGTTACGTTAGCGTTTCGTGGCACAGCGTTTTGCGCAAGTCAAATTGGATCATTTTCCCCAGGGATCCGGGGTGAAAAATCAAAAAAAAAACACCACCTAGAAACACACGTGGCACCTTCTCCTCCTTCTTAGTCTCGATCTGTTTGGTACCAGCTTTGATCTCCTCAGTCTTGGCGGCTGCCAAGGCCTGGCAAAGAAGATTTTTCTCATCCTTCTGGGGTTTATCGCAAAACCCTCAGAAAACGGTTGACATAGCTGGCTGGAATATCCCCAATGTTTAATAGGAAATACATCGACTCAATCCGGGTCCGTTTTCCAGCCAGCTATGTTAGTTGATCCCGGAGTGTAAATTGTTTCAACTCAAAAACTTGCAAGTCTTCAAAAAAAAACGACCAAAAAGAAAACTTGTCTGGCTTCCAGCAGTTGTCAACAAGTTTAACTTAGTCTGCACCCACCTTGTTGACCCCAAAAAAAAAAAACCTTCAAGTTGTCCTGCCTCAAACTGCTTAACGGAGGTCGTTTCATCCTCCTTCAGCTTGGCTACTTCAGCAGTAAAGTCATCCTTAGAAAACACGGTGTCGACATGATTTGGTGGCAATGTCCTTGGGAACACTCAGGAAACATACTGTTGATGGTTCAGAAATCCCAAACAACCACCTTTTGGATGTATAAAACCCTATAAATAATGGGATAAACTACCAACTTCATGTGGTGCAGGATTTCTGAACCATCAACAACAGTAGGGGTGATACAACAAAAAATCCGATTTTGAAACCCCTGCCTTCAAGCCAGTCAACACACCCATGACTCCGTCCACTCCATCACCACGTTGCAAGAAGGCCTTGAAACATGGACATGTCGGAACACAACACAAGTGAAAAATGATGTCAAACTTTTCCAGTCATTTATGAACCATATGAATCTGATATTCAAGTCATTTTGGAGGGAATCTTCATCCTAAAATCCTTTTTCTGTCAGGTTCACTTGTTTGAATCTTCCGTCAAATCCCGACCTCAAAGGTCTCGCGATCCTCCTGGGAAAGCTTCTCAGAATGCTTGGCCAAGATGGCACGGAGCGGCTTGCCAGCCTTGTTGAACCAACCAAACGAAAGGGGGGCACTTCAGTTGGAAGAAGTTCAATGTAGTTTGGTGCCTATATGTTGAGCCCTGCCAAAACACTCGTGGTTCAAACCAGTGCATCATGAAGGTTCATAAGATTCCCTTCATTAAAAATGAATAGACAATTTACCCACTGTTACAAGGTTTAGGCATGCCCCCAGTCTATATGTTACAAGCAAGTTGTGAAATAAACTGGGTTTTTTGGTCGCTTCAGAAATCACTGGCATCCAACGGATCTCAGGTCCAAACACCCTCTCGGCTCTGCAAAAAGGCTGTGCCTTCCTCAGGGCCACGGGGAAGGAACTCTGAAGATTTTCGGGCTGAAAACTTCCAAGATTTGAGCCGTTCGCCGAAAACACACCAAAGTACCACAGATCCGAAAGGATTCTCTAAGCATTTAACACGTTCTTTTTAGTTGGTTTGTTTTTTTTCGTTTTACCATTGATCAAGGTATTATAGTATGTACTATAACAGGACCACGGTGCGAAGAATGAAGAATTGGCGTCTTAAATTATGATAGATTATAACATATATCTTTAAGAAACAACAACTAAAGAAAACCTGTTCACCATATCCAGAAGGGAGGGCAGTGCGAAGAAAAACCTTGGACTCTTGAGCGCAACCAATCAATATAGCTGGCGAATGAGAAGTGTTCGACCTCAAGTGCTTCCCATTTCTCGTTTGCTCATCACCCAAATCCCTAGCTTTTTGCAAAGTAGGACGTGGTCAGCGGAAGGATTATGAAAACTTAGTTCAGCTATACTTGGGAGACTTGTGCCTAAGTATCATTTGAAGGTTGGCTGAGCAAAACTCTATGGTCTGTGGCTTTTGCTTTTGTTCTGTCATCATTTTTGTCGGTATGTGTCCAAGGCTCAATTTTGGAGAGTCAGTATTTTGCATTGTCGCATTACATAACGTAAAACCATGTAGACCCACAAGTCCAAGCAAATGCTCATGACACACAATGGATTTTATCGCGATCTGTTTTCCTTCGATCTGTACCAGTTTTGTGAGCATCAGGCTTATGTCAATGCATGTTCCAATCATCCAATCTTATCATTTTCCAGCTCTCCTGTCAGCTACCAACAAGACTACATAGAATATCCACTCACATGAAGCTATCTTATTGAACCTTTGTGAAAGTTGCTAATTTCCACTGGAGCATACACCACTTTCTTGGCTATCATTCCTTGACTTCGAAATTCTAGGGTTCCCCACCGCATTTCCCAGCGTAGTCTGAGCACTTGAAACACCCTCCAAGTCCGCGTTGAGGCGTTTCAGGTCGCTGGTGTATTCCTTCACAATGACGGTTTCTGAAACTCAAGGTGAAACACCTCCAGAGTGAAATCATACATGGAGGACAGGAAATCATACATTCACGTGGCATATCTATAATATTATAGCTTTGAGAGTACAACTCCTTTCTCCAACACACTTCCATTAAAATCTGGGTTCTTAAAAAAATACGGGTCAGGTTCGATCGCTGCAATTCATCTACCATCCATCGATCGATGTTTGAACCGGATAACTGTTGGGGTCCACCACCACCCCTTTGTTGGGAGCACCTTCCCGAAACGAATCTATTACGGTTTTTTGCTGGCGAGAAAACCCACCGTTTTGAATGTTTCAAAGAAACGTCAATAATGGGATAACCTACCGTTCCCTCAACTGGTTATAGGGTTATATAGCCGGATTTCTGAACCACCACCAACAGTAGCCTCTGGAAAATGGGATGAAAACCGAAAGACTATATATACTTTCCTGTTGTTGCAATGGTAACTGCTTCAGTGTTTTCCGCTGTTTGACTGAAGGGAAGTCAAATTCTCCTTGTTCTGCTGCTGACGTAAGGCGGTGGCAGTGTCCAAGGCTGCCTGAAGAGATGAAGTCTGTTTCGGTAAGATATGAAAAATCATAAGCAAAAAATCCTGTGCAATTACTTTTATTTGAATTTTAATAATTTTATAAAAAGTCCTTGAAAAAAGTTCCGGTCCGACCTGATTCTTGGCAACTTCATCCTCAGTCTTTTCCACCTCTGCCTGTCAAAAACAGAGGTAAATGGTGGCTTGGTTTGGTGGCATGGCGACTGTCAACTCAAAGAATTCAGCCGAACTGTCCACCTACGACATGGAGATATGAGCGGTTCACATATAAATTAATCAAAAGAGGTCCAAAAGACTGGATAGTTTTCATAATATGAATGCTTTTATGGCACCATCTGTGAAAAATCAATATGCTCCTTTGGTACCATCGCCAGAAGGTAGAAACTCCTGGACCCCTGGAAATTTTCTGGTTTGAACTAAAGTTTCCTTTCAAATATGGCAACGTTTGGTGTCCATGTTGAATTCCAGGGTTGTATCCTTTCCCAAACTCATCATCACTGTCTAACCGTCTAACCTTCAAGCGCTGGCTCTTTGACAACAGGATTTCCACTCGGTCCTGCAAACAAACAGCAGCTTGAAGTACTGGTTGAAATTTCAAAACAACAACGTGACCCATGCTTGGAGGATCATCCCAGTTAGTAAGTGGCTAATAACCATGGTGAATAAGTTGGTGGTTGTTCCTCTTCCAACTGGCCTTTCCATGGTTTGTAAATGGGGGTGAAACCAACCACTTACAAGTCCTGCAATTCGGTTGTGGCCGCTTTGGCCTCTTTTACCTCAGCCACTGGAGGGTTTGGTGATCTCCAAAACTCCTGAACTTTGCAAGACTTGAGGCACACACAGCCTGTTCCTTGGCCACGGTGTTGTCATGGCACCAGCACTTGAACTTGTCCTAAGCTGTCAACAAACACAGCTGTCAGTGGCTGTTTCATAGCATTTTCATAATCTGTCGACCCTCGCGATAGATAACCCCATACCAAAGAACTGGGAAAAGAGTGTCTTGCGAAACATGCCCAAACACTCAATCCAAACTTACAGTTCACGATATAAACCAAAATACAAAACTCATCTCAACCACACCATTCGCACAGCGTCATGTTGACAGTGTTCTGAGACCTGACAACTCCCAAACTAGGTTCAACCCATTCTGATTTCAGGATTTCAGGGAAAGAAAAACAACATTTAAGGCGAATTGGATCATCTCCCAACCTTTTTTTGGTGAAACAAACATGTTGATCAACAACTGGTGGTTGAAACATGTCAAATTTTCAAAGGGTTGAAACTCACATCTTGAGTCACAACAACAACCCTTCCACAATCCATTCAACCGGGGAAAAACGCAACCGACTCTCCCCACAAGTCGGAAGGTTAGCCAAAAAAAAAGCACCAAGCTTCGTAAGTTTCTTCATCGGCCTTGGCCTGCAAAATCGAGGTTTCAGAAGATCCCGATTGAAAATCACTAAGGAGATTCATTCACTGTATGTAAATATTTAAATATATATATATATATACATACAATGTAGAACTGATTGGAAACAGCAGACTCTCAAAAGGATTGTTGATTGGGGTGATGTTGCTAGCCACAGCAATCTACCAAACTATCGAAAGGGGACCACCGGATCCTACCACTCACCAAACCGCCCTCCGGAGCGGCACACCCTTTTGGCACCACTAAGACCCCCTGATCTTGAACCTGCTCATGTGGCAGTTGCACCATCGATATCAACCAAGCTAGGCATCCACATGTCCTTGAAATCACACTCGTCAAAAATTGTATTTTTCTATCAACTCTTGTCACGATTTTGTTGACAGAGTCATCCCAAAGAAAAGTTTCCCGAGACAGGTGAGAGAGAAGACACGGTGGCATTCTTGATTGGGTTTATGATGGATATGTTATTCAAAGATCATTATCCCCAGGTGGCAATGATGATTCGGTGTGGTTGGACATCATGTGATTTTGCCAAAGCTTTTTGGCCTTTCGGTCAGCTCGACTTTTAAGAACTTCATCCACATCGTGAATGATGACACGACCGATTTTCAGGAATTGACGAAGCACGGAACAGTCCATGTTTTTGGTCAAGGCATCTGCTAATTGTGCAGCACTATGCACCCATTTGATGCAGATTCCTGTCTTGATCCTATCTTTGATTATCAAGGCTTCTAACATAGTACGATACTCTTGGCATGCTGGAACAGTGGTCTTCTGAATCAGGTCATACAAACTTTTACAATCAACTACCGCATAGGCTTCAGGGCATTTGGAAAGACAAACTTCAGGATTTTGCCAACTGTTACTGGGACTAATCAACCAATTCCAGTGAATTCGAATCCAAGTAAGAAGATCTACCGATCCGCTCAAGGCATAAGCTTCAGAGGCTAGAGTGCTCGCTACTACTCTTGCTATCTTTCGAGAATACCAAATGAGAGGACTAGCTTCACTTGATTGCCAATTGCCGATTTGTTTCGATGTGGCCATGATCAAGCGCCCCTTCTGGGATTGTGAATTGGCTCGGGTGGCAAACGAAGCATCACTAAAAGAGACAAATCTCAAATCTTCAATGGGTATACTTTTGATTACAATGGACACTTCTTTATTGGCTTTGGCTTCGTGAAGCAGCTTGTTACCTTCGACCAAATCTCGAACACATGCACTGGTGATGCGAGCTTGCAGCAAGCTCAATTTGGCAGACAAATCTGGGCGAGTATTGGAAGCCGCGTACTGTATACTGCCAATCAGTCCACGGAGGGATTGTTGCTCTTCCACAGTGACTGGTTCATCAGGGCATTGTCTACGAGCTCTCTCAATGTTGATGGAAGGAATATCTTCGATATATTTGGATTGACTCAATTCAATATTTCCGTTGGAATGTTGTTGCATCTGGATACCAGTGAAACAGAAATTCTTTTCATGTTGGCTACCAAATGGATATTTTTCCTGAAGGCTCTGAATAGTCTGGTTAAAGGTCTCATCACCGGCATAGAGACCATCATCGACATGTATGCCAAGTATGCCATGGATACCAGAACCTTGTTGTTTGGGTAATACGAAAATTCCTGGGTCTAGGGGTGACATGACGAAGTTCCTGGAAAGAAGGGCTGCTTTAAGCTCTTCATACCAAAGCAATGGGGCATTCACTAACCCATAGGCACTTTTGAGGAGTTCACAACATTCCCAAGGTTTTAACTTCATTTGGACCCTCATTTCTTCAGGAGGTTCCATACCCAAAATACGACCATCTTGACGGCTTCCCCGAAGAAATGCTGTTTGGATGTCAAAGGAACGAAGTGGAAGCTTTTGGCTGGCAGCAAACTGAAGTAGTAACATCCTAGAATCCTTACCCATAGTCGGGCTATCTCTAGCCAATGTTTCAAGGTGAGGATCTTCAAAACCTAAGATCACTAATCTCGCTTTGGGTTTATGGGTCCTTCCTTCAGGGTCTTGGCTAACCTGTTCGGAATCTACTGGTTTCCATGTGAGTACCCATCGGGACCTAAGTATTTGGGACTCAGGGATCTGGCTACGGGTAATCTTTCTCACAGTTTCAGTGGACAACCAAGAGGCTACTTCTTTATGCTTAGCACTTATGAACAGCTTCTTTTCATCTTCACTCAAATCCTTTTCCCGGACTTCGACCTTTTGTCGTTTGGCCGCAGAGGCCAGGAATGCAACTTGTTGTTCAGGTGTCTGCCGGACACATTTGTCAATTTCCCAGGCTTCTAAGTTCAAAATGAACTCACATCCTTTGGCTTTCTCAATGGTCTCTGTGGTCA
The DNA here is from genome assembly GCA_000507305.1 of Breviolum minutum Mf 1.05b.01. Taxonomy (NCBI): domain Eukaryota; class Dinophyceae; order Suessiales; family Symbiodiniaceae; genus Breviolum; species Breviolum minutum. The sequence continues at coordinate 75,637 of DF239197.1, read as the reverse complement.
ATACAGTCTGTGGGACACCAGTTTTTATCTTGAATCTACTCATGCCTGTCCAAGAGAATGGTAGATTACGATGGGCTTGAACGTTATCGTACCATTGGTCAGTGATCTTGAACGATTCTTGGCCACGTGGAAAGATACAGGTTTCTCGGATCTTCTCAAGATTCTCTACTGGAATAGGACAATCTACTACATTCGTGGGGCAGAACATCTTCATCCTGGGCTCACTATGGATACGAATGGCTTGGTCTTGGTGTATTATCCAATGGTCAAATGGTTCATTGCAGGCCATTAGTAAGCTTTCATCATCGGAAAAGGTATCTTGAGGGATAGGAACTTGGTAACCGTCAAGTGGCTCATTATGCGCGATTGACGAGTTGCCGTCAGGTTCTGAATCTGGTTGAGTTTCTTCCAGGTTTCCGGGACTGGTGTCTACTGGATGATTGACTGGATGGGTCATATCACCAGGAGGATTCTCAGGCTGTGGACTCATATCTGTGGGTCCCTCTGTTGGATGGGGCATGTTGGTCAAATCATGATATTGGAAGACCCCGGTACCTAATTGTTTTGGCCATTCTTGAAAGGGGTTATCCATTTTGGACACAGTGTCACTTTCACGCTGGGATAATGATCTGACATGTTCTGGGGCACACCGGAACAAACGACTCGAATGAGACAGCCAAATGGTGTCCTGGGCGTCCTGAAGTACAACCCTCGCAGGACCCAGCCATTGGCCAGGTACATTGCCTTTTCCATTTCGCCAGTACATCACCCAGGAACCGACAGAATGCCTTTCTCGCATTGGTCGAGATCGCTGTAGGTATGACCGTCGAATCTTCTGATCAACATCGGCTGATATGAAAGCTCGTCGAGCACATTCACGTTTTGCCAGATTTTGTTGGAACACTCGGGTTTCGGAATCATCAGGGAATCCAGAAATGTGATCAGGTGAACTATCAAACCAGTCAGCCGACCCTAGGTCATCGGCTGAATTACTTACCGGTAGATGACGGGATTTTCCCAAAACCAAAATCTCAGGACTATAACCTCGATGTCTCGACAGGCTATTCTTGGCATTTACAAGTTGGATGAGGGCTTTGTCAAACTCTTCAGCACTGTCAATAGAATGCTCAGATTGGTATTTGTTCAACATAGTCTGAAGAATGGCTCCGTGACGCTCACACTTTCCCATCTGCCAATGGGCTTCACCAGGGATGACGTGAAGCTTAATGTCTTGAGATTGCAGATGTTTGCAAAACTCTTCACTGCAAAACTCACCAGCACTGTCAGTCATGATCTGCTGTGGTGGACCCGCCCAAGACACCCAATGTTTGCCGAGAAGATCTATCAGAGTTTGAGTGTCACGGCTGGTGCTACGAAATGCTATGTGAAAGTTGGTTCCACTGTCAAGGATATGATAGAAGTAAAACTGATTTCCACTAGCTGCAGTCCACTCAACACCATCGATGAGTACCAGCTCATTGAACTCTCTGGCTTTCGACAAATGGCTGGGCCGAGCAATCTTGCGTCTCTGATTTTCGAAACATGCTGGACAATGGAGGTCTTTGATTCCCTCAATGGCCTCAGATGGCCACCCTTGGTCTCTAAGAACATTTCCAAGCAAAGTGCTGTCAGGATGTCCTAGATTATTGTGCATGCGGATCAGTTGCTGTTTTTGGTCACTAGTCAAACTCTGAAATTTGGGACCATGGCTCTGTGGAGTCTGAGGCACACAATCTTTGGAATCGACACTGTCACCTAAGGGTTCACTGTCACTATTGGTTTCTCCCTTATGTCTCTTTGTCATCAGGTCTTCTAAGGCTGTATCCACTTGCCTTTTATTGGATTCAGGGTTACTATCTTCACTAATTCTATCGCTGTCCTTCTTAACTTGGGATGCAAACACAGTGATGAGTAGTCGGGATGGTGTACACTTTCGGGTTTGCTGACGACATGAAAGAAGAGACCAATTTTCCCAATGAGGCTCACGGAACACTTCACCAGTTTGTCGGTGGATGCCAAAAGACAATCTCCAAGGTGCATTCTGTTTCATCGCAAGATCCTTGGAGCGACGAAAGCGATCAGCACCTTTGCACAGCTCAAAAGATTGAATGCAGTAGTCAGGAAAGATCTCCTGTAAGGAGTCGAACAGTTTCCCTTCTGTGAACCATCGAGTTCCGACTTTTGGTGCATCTTCTAAAGCCATCTTGGCAACCGTTTCCAAAGTCACTGTGGGTTTAGGTGGCGTATCACGGTACCCTTCAGGTGGACTCTGTTTATCTTCAATTCTTCTTCTTTTAATCAATGGTTCAGGGTCATCAGTCGTCAATACAGGGTATTCAACACTCTTGGCACACGATGGTTCGCGAATGACTTCGCTGCATGTCATGCATCGGATGATTCGTAGTGCAAACGTGCGAGTGTATAGCTCAGTGAATTGTGACAAGTTCACACGTTGCTGAGGTAGCCGAACTGACCCTTCAATTGGAGTATGATGATGGTTTCGAGGACACTTCAAACGATCAAGGACTTCACACATGAGTTGAGAGGTGGTCCAAACTTGAGTACCTTTCTTCAAGAAGTCTCCAGTTTCAGGATGTTTCAGCTGACCAGCGACACACATGTCACACCGAGCACACTTCAGTTGATCGACTATGGACGCTAGTTCCTCTTGGGCAATCATGTGAGATCCTTGGGGTTGTTCTAGATGAAAATGGCATTCACTATTTCGCCATGTTTGGAACTGAAACAAAGCGTCGCACAACAGCAAATGGATCCTATCCTCTTCTCGGGCTTCAATGACCTTTTGGGCGGTCAAGGGATTCTTGGACATGTTGAAGATATTCCATTTACACCAAGCTTTGCAACGCGGGGAAACCCAAACATGACGAGGTAACAGCGTCAGCAATCGATCATACAAACGGATGCGGCTCATGTGATCACGAAGATCACCTTGCTTGAGGCCATGACGATCAGCCACAAATCCCTGCTTATTAGCTTGACCAACCAATTGGCTATCGCTACTACAATATACTTCAAGCAACAAAGATCGGATGTTACGACCCTTTTTGGAAACTTCGTCAACTCCTTTGGTTTTCATGTATGCCCACATTTCTTGGGCTACCCAATTATGACTATGACACTGAAAGATGTTCTCCCCTACATCTGGGTCAGGGGCACTATTGGGTTTCTCTACTTTAGAAAACATAAATTCTTCCCAGGCGTTTTGGATGGACATTTGATGTTCTTCATCAACAGGCAACAAGTGGCTATCATCAGAAGCACTCAAGTTGACGAATTGGCTCGCTGGGTCTCGGATTTGTTCAGGTGGTTCAGTACCTGAGCCATGACATTCTCCATTTGCTGAAGGCGATCTTGCATCTGGAGTAACTCCAGATTGTTGGCCTCCGGCACTTGATCCCAGGCCTCCTCCTCGAAGCTCTCGGACTCGCTCAACTCCGCAGTTGGATCATGGGCAGAAAAGGTCTCGTTGTCCGGTTGCACAGGACGAGTCTTGGGCATGGCTTTGCTCCGAGCTCCCAACTTGGTCTTGACCTTCTCGTGATTGCGTTCCAGATGTTCGACATGAAGGGACACAAATCGAAGAAACCTGAGGTGAGTCGGTTTCTGACTGTCCTTGTAGCTCTCGACGAACCAAGTGACATACTTGGTGTTGGACACCATCTCGCTGAACTTCTTTCCCACATGAGCCTTGCCGAAGTCCATGGGATGGTCTTTCAACTCGGCATAGGTCATGTTCATGATCACCTCGGGTTTGTCCTTCTCTGGGGTCTCGGTCAGTGACAATTGGCGGAGACGATCGGCCAACGTGTCGAATTGGTTCTGCGACATGTTGAGATTCACGGTCAACACACGAACGATCACCTGTATGGGGACTTTCGAACCAAGAGTCAGGCTTCAGGTAATTCACTGATGTTTCGGTCGACACAGGCTCTGTGATTAACGACGTCCTATTCAACGGACCAGGTTTACCTTTTCTTTCTTCAATCAATGGGGTTTCATTATCAACCTTTGGATTCCTCTCATTTTGGGTCACCTGTTTATCAAACTCTTTGGACTCAGTGGTGGTCTGGCAGACCCATTCGGGACCTTGATTTTGCTCGGACGAAAGCTCCGGACCGGTCAAAAGTTCGGCAAAATCGAGACGATAGAGCTTGCGATCAGTCAAAGTGATTGGAATTCGTCGATGCAGTTTCTTGAAAAACACAGTGTTATCTTCAGTATCGATCACAGCACCTAGAGAGCGAAACACACTGTTGGCAATCAAGAATGGTGTATTGGATGGAACAACGACGACTTTTATCCAATATTGCTGAACAGGAAAGTAAACGGCTCGATCTCCAATCACAGTGCTGTCATTACCAAATCTAAAGTTTACGGCACAGGGTGCTTCCTTCATTCCACTTAAGATTTGGGGTGGCAATGATTGACACAGTTCTTCAAATTGATGTTTACCAATGACGGACAAACTGGCACCTAAGTCAACAATTCCAAAGGTTCCCTGTGACGCAAAGAGCACGGATTCATCAGGTTGTTCATTCCTGGTCACTTCTTGGATCAGGGGGTCAGTCTTACCAATCCTAGTGGTGTCATCTTTCTCACTGGTGGTGGGCCTAATCAGGGTGCGGAAACGATGCAACACAGATTGAAAATTCAGGAGTGGCGTGTTCTCATTTACCCCAAAAACTTGATCTTTACATTGTATTTTGGGGTGAATCCTTGATGGCATCCTGTTTAGAAAACTTTGACGAACCAACGTGGATGTGGCCTGAACGGTGAAGGCCACGGCATTCTCAGGAGGGACTTCTTCATCTTCGATGTTGGGCTCCACAGTCTCGGCTATAGTCATCCCGGCAAAAGCTGTAGATCGGCTCCCCAATGGATTGTTTCCTGAGGTTGTGGTCTTGGATTGATCTCTCATAGGATTGTTTGGGCATTCGGCCTTCCAGTGGCCTCGAGCCCCGCAGATTCTGCAGGTAGAGTTCAAAATTCTCTGGGCCAGCGGCTGACGAAATCGTTGACCAAAAGATCCTTTTGACTTGCCCTTGGACTTCCCTTTTTGGGACCGGCCACTCCAAAAGCCCCTGCTCTTGGATTTCTCCAAAAGCCTCTGCCGTGCCTCCACATAGGCGTTCAGGCAGGACGCTACTTCGGCATCCCCTTGAAGTGATTCGACCAGAGCATCTTCGAACTGCTGCATCACCAAGCAGTCCTCGTCGCCCTCCTGGGCCAAAGTCTCAAAGGCGTAGTCCTCCCAAGCTTCTGCTGAGAAGTATGCAGTCTCTCCATGGTCAGTCATCTCTGGCTCGACAACATCATCGACAAAATTGATGTCATACGTTTTCACCCGGCCAGCTGCTCTGTTGCTCCCAGATTGAACTTCGTTGAAGAACCGGGAACCGAGTAGTTGAATGGCTTCGATGACTTTCTTGTACTGCAGGTTCCCATTGGCATCGATGATCACCCGCTTTTTATCCTCCGGGCTCAGCCCGCTGTTACGGAGCAGGATGTACGCCCTCATCTCTTCCAGCGTAGCTCCCAAACTCAGTAAATCTTCATATTGCACTTCATGACGTGCAATGTAGGAGGTATGCGTTTCATCACTTTTTTGGATTGTCCCAAAAAGAGCTCGTTCAAATCGTTCATATTTGTGTTCAGTTTTTGACTGTCCCCACACTCCACCCAGTGTAGTGACAACCAACTTGATGCCATCCAACGATTGAACTTTCAACTTCCCGGGATCCAGCCGGACTACCTTCTGAAAGGCTGTTCCCTCGCAAAGGAGGCAAGCCCTAGGGGCTAATTGCCCAAGGTGTTCCACCGGCCAGACATTGGCCAAAAACTCCAGTCTGCGTGTGTACTCGTTGACACACGTCTCACCAGGTTTGAAGGCTGGCACTAAGTGCCATGGCAAATGAGATGTTCCAGATTGGCCACCACCTGTGGACGAGGTAGCTGCCGCTGTTTCCTCCGGCATCTGGATCTATCCCACTTCCGCAATGCTTTCTCGAAACTGTTTCCACCCAAAAGATCAGATGAGGCAAACTCCCTTTCCAAGATTGCACGGTTTCCAATCGTATGGAAGTTTCAGCACTGCGGTGGTCCAGTAAGCTCCGCTACCAATGTAGAACTGATTGGAAACAGCAGACTCTCAAAAGGATTGTTGATTGGGGTGATGTTGCTAGCCACAGCAATCTACCAAACTATCGAAAGGGGACCACCGGATCCTACCACTCACCAAACCGCCCTCCGGAGCGGCACACCCTTTTGGCACCACTAAGACCCCCTGATCTTGAACCTGCTCATGTGGCAGTTGCACCATCGATATCAACCAAGCTAGGCATCCACATGTCCTTGAAATCACAATACAATGAATTATATATATATATATAATATATACAATGAATATATATATATATACGTACATGAATTTGCGATATCTATAATGTATATTTATGTACATATATACCTAAGATGGGTCTTCTGGATGGACTGTTGAGTTCAGAGCATATTCACTCCCCCCCATTAGGGAGTTTTTGTTGGAGTAGTCTCGGATTGCCATCAATCTATGGCATCTTTCAAAACACTTCGGAGAGAGTTCGGAGAGAACGTGCACCACACCGATCAGTTGAAACTTGAATTGCCGGGATGTCATAAATCTCCGGGAAACATATGTCAAAAAACTGTTGTTTAACTCCAAATTTGCCACACTGAAACAAACATCAAGGACTTTCTGAATGAAAAAGCATTTCATCAACTGTTTCAGTGTCTCATGTCGAACACCAAAATGTGTCGACCACAACTGTCCCTACCTCTGACTCCAGCTGCTCCTGCATTCCTTGCAACAGCTTCACCACCTGGCCATCGGGATGGGATGTTTCATCATTGAAGGGTTTGCGATTCATGATATCAAGGCCCTATCATCTTGGAAAGCCTATTAGAAATACCTAAATTGGTTTCATACAGTATACTGTCTATGTCGTATAATCATATCATCAAATGAAACTAGTTGCTTTTTTGTTCAATCCATTTGAAAAATATTGGCCAAATTGGATCCTTTCCCCAATTTTCGGAATGAAAATAAAAAATCTGTTGAACCACCACCCCAGGAAATGATGGTAAATCCAAGGGAAACCATCCATTCTCCGACTTCTGGACGTCCACCTAATATGATGATTGACTGCTACTTGAACGATCCAAGGAGGTGAGGAGCTTTCAGAGGTTGAGCAATGATTCCGGGATCAACTAACATAGCTGGCTGGAAAATGGACCCGGATTGAGTCGATGTATTTCCTATTTTGAAAATGGGGATATTCCAGCTATTTCTATGTTAGTTGACCTAAGGGTTTAGTAACAACCTTCAAAGAAGTGATCTCCAAAGAAACATGTAAATTCAATGTGCCTTCAGCTTCATTCATGAAATTCAAAATTTCTTCCTTCAATTTTCCCCATGTTTTTTATAGAAAATCTCTACACTTTTCATCTTCTCTTGTTGGATCCTCCCCAAAGATGTTTGGAACAGAAAATCTTATCCCACCCCCCCCCCACCAAACCTTGGTGGTGGGCCGCGCATCCTCTGTCTGAAAGGTGAGGCCAGTGGCCTGAAACGTGACACCCATGAGGCCGTGAATGACCTTCGGATTACCTGGTCCGTTGCCATCTACGGTCGTTTCCCTGACATTTCCCATGGGTTTTGATGGAATAGAATCTCCCACATCACTGGGGAAAGACTTGTTTCATTCCCCTTACAGTAAATATACCCCAAACAACCTTCCGCGGCGGTTTTTTTCATGTGCGCAAAAGTACTGTTTGAGACTCCCCTGCCTGTGCCAGCAACAGAAAGAGGCTAGCCTTCAGGACACCACCGGGCACGGATGGTTTGACCAAAAAATCTGTTGGAAAATATGAAGGAAATCCTCCAACTGGAGAAGTTTCTGGACATGGAAACCCTGTTTTTCTCCGAGCTTTTTTTTTGTCTCGTTTTCGATGGTAAAACGTGCTGTCCCAATAGGCAACAATCCTAAATATGTTTTTGCCATCTTACAAGGTGACAGCAATAGAATTGAATTCCTAGCTGAACTGAATGCTTCAGAAATCATGATCCTCCTGTCCTACCAAGTCCCATCATCCAGGTACATCTTCATGTGGAGTTGATGATTGCTGCAATAGGTACCTTAAAATAGTTTGCTAACAGTCGTACTATCTTCCAGTGTCAGGATTATAAATTCATCCAATCTTCACCTCAAAAAGAAAGCAGTTTTTCGCCTACCAAAACATCGATTCTCTTCCATCCCATCGGCCTTCATTGTGGGTTTACGGTCGAGTGCTTCGGCAGAAAACCCCGCGAAATGCGAGACGCCGGAAACGCGAAACACTGCGCTGGAAAAGGCCATGGAAAGGGGGTAAGCCAACCTTTTTACCGTCAAAAATAAGTGGTCAATTTGGAAAACACATCCTGTATTTACAGCAAGCAGGAAATTGACTGTCAAGAAAACATCACCTTTCAACAGTCCACTTGAATTGGACGGAATCCATTGACTTTGAATCCCGATCTCCCAAAAAAAGGTATCCACACAGGAAACTGTGAAAACTCTCCGACATCAGGCTCCTTTTCTCGAGGTTGCATTGGGGTCCGACAGCATTTTGCTTGGTTTTGCCGTGTTGGCGTGTTGCCATGGCGAGTCAGCGAGTCATTTGGCATCCAGTTGGCGCTCTTTGGCACGTGCCACTCGCACACGACCTCTTACCTGTGCTAGGCCACCCTCGGTAGATAGGCCGCGCCTGAGAGGATCATGGAGAAACCCTGGGTTTGTTCATGAGAAATGATGGAGGTCACATTATCTTGTTGGTGGTTGAACCAACCCCTTTGAAAAATATGAGTCAAATTGGGAATCTTCCCCAGGTAGGGGTGAAAATAAAAAATCTTTGAAACCACCAACCAGTTATACATTGGTCTTTCCTAGTCAGAAAAAAAAACTGGGAGACAAAATGTAAACAGCTTCCAAGTATTCCGACCCTTTTCTGAAGCTATATATGATAGCCATTGTTGCCGCCATTTTGCCGCAGGAGATTGGGAGAAAACAAATGTCGAGAAGAACACCAGTGTTCAGTTCGGGGAACAAAACGAATGTGGGGAGCAAATGTGGAGAAGCCTCGAAAAGAACCTTTCCGGAGACGAAAACCGACATGGCAGTTTGCCCCAAGATCTTTACCAGAGCTGAAGACAGACCCCAAAGCATCCCAGCTGCTTAGGATAAAAGTGAAGAAACTAACATAAACACAAATCGGTGTGCAAGTTCTACCCTCCAGTTGATGTCAACCCAATTTCTGCGAATCTCGCAGGTGGCTCTTGATTTGCAGCACACAAAATCGACGGTATCGACGTTTGGCGGCGTAAGCTTCCGGGCACAAGACACTCCTCCTGCAGATCCTGAAACCAAGCAGGTGCATCAAAGAAACTGAGCTACCTGTGATGTCTGACAGTTTCTCCAACAACTCACACCGGACCATCACACCAGGCCTGCAACGTCATGTGACTCACTGGGATCAGACCATCCAAGACCTTCACCAAGGTCATTTTCAATCCACTTGTTTTTCACACAAAGGTACAATTCAACCATGAACAAACCACCAAACAACACCTATTAACACATGACATGTCTTCTTTCAAAACAAAAAAACGGAACAAAAAAAAGAACATGCCAAAATGCCAAAATTGCCATCTTCACCCCCCAATTTTGTTGTAAATCTTTGCAACCTTTTGTTTTGTTTGGGTGGGAAACTCCAACCCCAACCCCACGCCTTGGCATCAAAGGTTGGGAAGATCAAAGGCGACTCCAAAGGTCCCGAGGATTTGGCCTAGAACGCATGGCATCCCGGGGGGATTCCTAAGCCCCATGGGCCCCCCCGGGAAACCCTACATGGGTGGAAATCCAAAAAATTGGTATCCCGTATCCCAAAATGGATGGTGAAAATAATGGAAAACCCTATTTTTTAATGGATGCTTTGGGGGGAAACCCACTATTTTTGGAAACACCCACATTTCTTAGACTATTAGAGGTTTGTTTCTTATGGTTTCATAACCCTGGGTGTTTTTTTAATGGAGGCTGTATTGGTTTTTGCCAAAACGACTCAAAAATGAAGTTGGAGTCGTATAATTTGATTTATATATATATATATATATTTGGGTACACATATATATATGTATAAATATATATATATACACCTATTACTGGGTGTGGCCCCTCTCTCAGGATGCCATTGGCAAATGAAGGTTCAGTTCGGGATGCCCTACTAAACATGTAATACTATATGTCCATTTTAAAAAATGTGTGTATATATATATATACATGTGTATATATGTACCACATCTTTAACTGGAATGGGATTGGGATATTTTCAGATCTTTGATTTCTTAAGGCCACTTTTGGACTTTTGGAACTGCAGATTTGGTTTCTGTTCACAACGGACTCTTGAGCCATGCTCATCGGATTGGACTTTTGAGGAGATGTACCTTGATATAAATTCAAACCTAAAGTAACATTTTGGGGGTAAAATATCCAAGAGTGCTGGGTGAGTAAGGATGATTCAAACCAAAAAAAAAGGATTCAATACAAATTGTGTGACCTCTTGATCCCGGAAACTTGCATCTTTTAAAAAATGTTGATCTCAAATGCGGTTTTTGGTACATGATGTGGGACTGCCATCAGATCAGCTTTTCCCAAGAGTCGGCCTGAACAGTGGCCGAGACGGTGGCGGCATCTGGAATGTTCTCCCCTGAAGTCTGTTGCATTCGCAGAAGCAGTTGCTTCAACTCCTGGAAGTCGAAAACGTCAAAAACGGAACAGATGATGAAGACATATGGGTGTTTCCAAAAATAGGGGGACCCCAAAATGGACGATTTATAATGGAAATCCCTATTAAAATGGATGATTTGGGGGTACCACCATTTTCGGAAACACCCATATGACCACCAAAATTGTGGTTGTCACCCTGGGTTTGAGTTCTGAAGTTGACATTTCCGGATTTTGGTTGATTTGCTCCCTCAAATAGCGCTACACCAAACCTGTCCTTCGTCTGAGATTTCCACTCCTTCTGTTTTACCTGGCGGATTTAGGGTAGAACCACCTGTAGTTGGTGTCACTTTCTTTTTGTTTCAATCATCTGTTTTGGTGAATCAGTGCATGTGGCCATTCTCCAATGCATGATTTCCTCTCCCTACAAAAGACTTCACCGAAAGATGGAAGATTTCAACTCCAACACCTTCAGCTCTTTCTTGGCATCATCGCGCTCATCCTCCAGCAGTCCAGTACAGTCGAGTCCACGACTCTAGGTTTTTACCAATGGGACTCCTGACTTCAAAATTTCTGTTTTTGCCTTCAGTGATTTTCTTTCCACAAGATGTAGAAGCCTCCAAATCTTCACTATAGCGTGTCAGCAGCTCTAATTGCTTGCCTGAGCAGCTCATGTCATGGATGTGAATAGATAGTGGAGCCTGTGTGTGCAGGGAAAAAATCAGGGGTTCAACTCCCATCTAAATTATAATCATACAGGCTTCTGGGGTGAAGCAACAACTAGTCTGGGACTGCTGTCTTCCAGTTTCTCAACGAAGTTTGTTTGTCATGCAAAGCGTGCCATTATCAAGAGAAAACAAGAGAGGTGATCATCGATCCAAAAACCCAAGTGTCGCACGCGCTTTTTCAAGTTGCTGTTCCAAGATTTTCTTCTCCTGCACGTAGGGTGCGATACTTGAAGAGGTGTGATAACAGCCTTGTTGTTCCACCCTAGATCACAGGTAGCAGCTTTTTTCGGCAACATCGACCCATAAGCCGAATGAAAAGCACAGCATTTTCAAGTCATCGACGCATCGACTTTCGCTACCATTTCACGTGTCTTAGAAGATTTAAAACTTAAAAGTGTCAAGAATCTTGCAGGTTTTGGAGTTTTCGGCAGATTTCAACTTGTTAAACCGACCCCTCTTTGGAGGATGATCCCACTTTGGAGAAATCCCCGGCCGGGATCGATTTCTCGACGGTTCACTCAGTTTCCGAGTTTCAGTGAAGTTAGGAACTTCTGAATTCCATCGAAAAGGCGGGAATTCACAGTGCCCTGGGCCTGCACCAAGTGAAAATGATTTTCGACGACTCCTTGACCGAAAAAATCACTCAAGTCTTGGGTCAATCTTGTGGCCTGCAAATCAAAATTAGCCAACAAAAACAGCATGAAATCCTTACATCTCCAAAAAAACTCCCACCTGATTGATCACTCTCTCAGCCACTTTTCGCCGGTTTTGGTCAGGGAAGATCAGGAGCACTTCAACAGGTCCATTCTGCCAGGGCTTTTTTTGATGAACGGAGCAATAGTAACGGCCAACAGTTTGGCCAACTGCGAAAATTCACCAAGTTCAAGTTCACCAAGTTCTTCGCCAACCCTAGGAATCCCCGGTCAAAACCCTCCAAATGGCAAGGGTTTTGAAAAACCATAGCAGGGGTGTATAGATTGGTCCTAAAGGTCCAGAAAACGCCACTTGTGCACCTTGGCCTCCTTGGATGGCACATGGCACCAGCTGGCCTCAAAGTCGTTCCCTTGGAAGGTCCTGCCAAGTTTGCTTCGAAGGACCTATGTCTTCCCAAAAATCCTGGGATGAAGCACTGAAGCGTTGCGAAAAAACACAAAAATCTAGGTAAGATCTGAACAAAACAAAAGTAGCCAAGATATATTTCTTCTAAAATTCCCTCAAACTTGCTGGGAAGGCGGATATCCAGCTAGCTCTGGCATGGTCCGCAGCCCATCACCTGGAAAGTTGGCTTGGCCTTTTTGTATGTTTGTTTATATTTGATCTGAAACCTCTCCGTCGACAAGTCGACAGTTGACAGTACTCGTCACACTCCTCTCGAAACGATCTGCAGATTCAAGCTTTTCGGACCATCAAGAAGAGCAGCAAACAAAAGGTATGTGTAAATGAAGTTACTGTATCTAAGACATTTCGGTCACATCTTCCATCTGAAAAAACCCTGGGCATCTTTACGCTACCGGTGGTTGTTTTTTTCCCGGGCTTCATTTTTGTAAAAACCATGGCGCCTTTCAAGCGCGGGGAGTTGGGTGAGAGCACCTGAGGCCAAGGTCGGAAAGGGATGGTTTTTTTCAACATCTCAGTGAAGCAAACAGATTTCTTTGGAGAAAGAAATGTTTTTCCACAAGTGAAAAATCACAGTTTCTGAATCTTAAAAAAAAACGTTTCAAAAAAACCCAAAAATTTGTGACTGTTAGTTAAATGCTGGTGGATTTTTTTCAACGCACATGTTCTGAACCAAAAACCTGGCATCCTGAACCGTTCGGCAGCTGACTTGGATTCGTATCAGGTGCTCATGCTCCAAGAGTGGATGTGAATTTTCATCTCCTGGGGCGGATTGTTGATTCGATGGTTGGGGTATAACGGTTTTTTCTATGCGTTTGTCACCAAGAATTTGATAAAACCGACAAATATCATCGAAACTCAAGGTCTTTAAGTGGAGCATCTGTTTGGGTGGCATTTTAGCAAAAGTAATTATGCGATCTATGATGGTAAGCAATAACATCTGTATGTGTTTTTCGTCTGTTGATCGCCGGCCACATAAATTTGACCCTCTGTTTTGCCGGGTGAATCATACCTTTGCATAAGTCAAGGTTTATAACTGTAACAAAAACGAAAAATAAAAATAAAACAATGGAGGAACAGGGTTTGCCATAACCACCTGCAACAACCCTAAAAAATAGGAGCCACGCAACAGTTTTTTGCCCCATGGAGCCATTCACCCGACTGAAGTTTCGGCCTTCTATGATCTTCAACAGGCGTAAGGGTTCTGAGATGACCACCTCCCCGTAGAAGGCCTTTCCAATGAAAAAAGGAGCCCCGGAAGGTTGTGTAGGGGATTTGTAGGGGATAGAAATACTATCCCAATTTATATGTGGATTTATTTCCTACATCATTATCAATTTCAGGATCCCGAAAAAAACAAAAAACAATCAGGATTCAATGGAAAAGTATGATGTGTTTTTTTTTCCGTCTCACAATTGCTTTTCTTTGCTGTCCAGATTTTTTCCCACCAATCCTGAATCTGAAGTTCAGAGTTGCCCATCTTGCAACAAAATCTGTGTCTTTGTTGCTGCTGTTTGATCAACATTAATGTCCGCTCCGAAAAATGTGCTCATCTTTTCACCGCGCCTTGTGCTCATCCGGCCGTACAAGGACCAAAGTAGTGTTGCTTGGGAGCAAGTACAACCTCTCCTAGAGTTGCTCCCCAGAATGTGTGGAACTTTTCTCACGCGTGGCTTTGCAGCTGCTGGGGCCGGCCTTTTTTTGCATTCCAAAAAAAAAAAGGGTGCCCCGAATCCGGGTGACCCACAGTCGACAGTCCTCATCTGACGGGTGTTTCTTTGACACCAGTGCAGCACGACAAAGTACTCGATTCTGCTTCCCCAAATAGATAGCACTGCCTGGCATATACCTTGCAGCCTCATCGCTCTCTGCCTAAACACAGCGGCTTCACGGCTTCACGAAGCACACAGAGGTAGAGAATTCATATCATTCCTAAAACTCCCCTGACTTTGAAGGCTGAGTTAGGAAGCAGACCTCGTCCTTGCCGGGCATGTCGATCATCTTCCCCTTCCTCAGGCTTTGCATTGCTTTCTTTGACCAAATCAGAGTAAAATCCGAATGGAAAATCCACATTTTTCACAATCAAAGTGGAAGCCTGCTGCCACATCAGCTTTTTAGGGATCTGTTTTTTCCCCTTAAAAAAATCTGCCAAAAAAAAAGGCTCCAAAAATTCTCATGTCGACCAGCCTTAAACCGCTGCCCAAGGTCACAGGCGTCAGCAATCTCACCACACTGAACAGTATGTGAAAGGAGCGCGCGGAACGACCCTGTGGTTCAGAGTCGCCTGGGGCCGAAATGGATGGATGTGACCCGACAGTGTTAAGGGCTGCATCTCCTCCACCATAATTTTGCGCCATGAAAATGGCTCCAAAATATGAAAAGACTTCAGAGGAAGTCATGATTGAAGTATGAGGAGCTTAAATCTGAAAAGTGTCTCACATGTTGCTAACACTACCATCACATGACCCAGATGATCCTATTGACTCAACAGGGCCTAGTTCAGAATGGCAAGCGGCCCACTGCTCTTGAAAGTCCTGCGAAACGGACCCCTAAGGACTTCTGGAGTTTGTGCAAGTTCAGCGAGCGGCAATACACAACACTACACAACACTGTCTCACAATTATGTAGTCAGTAGTCATGTCGAAGTTTCACAAAATCTCACCAAATGATGCCTTAATTACCTGGATGTTGTATGATGTTGCATTTGTGCGTTCTCTACGTTGACTTCATAAAGTATAAAGTATGATTAATAACATGAATATGCCTTTTGCAAGCACCCTTGATCACCATTTTCCTCGGGGCGCACCTGCAGCCAGGCTTCCCTAATACCACCTTGACTCTGCAACGCAGCCTCATGAAGCAATTCTGTGGCCAGGGGCTGCAGCAGCCGTTCCCTGCAAGTGGGTCCAAACAGCAGGGTGACCCCTCATGGTTTCACCATGAAAAGAATGTTTCTGACCCAAGTGCTGATTTTAGGGGGTATAGTCAGGACTTCTGAGGTCAATCGTGGGAGAGGCGCAAATCTACGACTGAAAAAACTGTGGATTTGAAAAAATTCCGTCGACTGAATGCGGTATTTCTGAAATCTTGACCCTTGAAAAAGCATCTTGGGTCATCAGCGAAGTCGAAAAAAAAAACTTGCAGGATGCATGGTTTCTGGTTGCTGTGCCTTTTTCACCCTGCGATTTGGCATGTTTCTGTTATCTGGATGCCAAGGCATCCAGCAACGCAACAAGCATTGCGAAATGAAAGAATCCGTACAGGAAATTCGATCGATTCCACGTCGGGAAAATTTTCCCGAATCATGAAAATTTGATCCCCAAGTCTCCAAATGAAGTTCTCCAGCAACCTCTGCATGGTGAGTATTCCTCTAGAAGAGCAGAGTTTTCTGCAAAAGTGCTGAGTGTTCCCCAGAGTCGGGGTCCGATAACCCAGTCCAGAACTGTTCAACAGAAACTGTCTGGTGGCAGATTTTTTGGATAAACACAGCCGTTGCCAACTGCATGTTTTTCAAAGGATTTGGTCTTGCACAAGACATATTTCTGCAAGAATCCTCTGTCAACGCGAGCCGTGGTGTTTGATCCCTGGCCCAGCACCAGCGTTACAAGCTGCGACTTGAACAGTTGCAAAAAAATAGGAACACCATCTGAAACTACCCCACACGAAAGGTTTGGGAAGTCATAAAAGCCAAGGATTCAAAGGTCACGGCAGTTTAGCTTCCTTTCCTCGGTGTTTTTTCTGAAAAATCCGCTGAAAAACCCAAACCTATTCGTAGGAACTTCACTTTCAAGGTGTCTCAACAGAGATGTGTGCTTTGTCCTTGCATTTGCTCCGAATTGTCAGGAATCCACTGTTGTGGAACTGACAAGCTGACTTGATTGCAAACAACCCCAAAAAAAATGGCCAAACGCGCATGAAATGGACTCCGAACTACATGGTTGCCCTTGGTCACATCAGAATCAGCTTTGCAACAAACGCAAAAACAACGGGAAATCAGTGCAAGGGGCTCAAATGAACCCACTGCAAGCGAAAGCATAGAAGGCCCGTTGGCTTGAAAAAACGGGAAGAATGATCTCGTCCCTGTTACACATGAGCAACATTCAAAACCCTTATGACATTCCATTATACTGATTGGTTCATAGGGATCCTTGTGATGGCTTAGTATAATCCGCATAAAACTGGGCAGTACAATTCCTTACCTAAGACAAATAACCAGGGTTGGGGTCACTGCTCACATGAGCAGGAACGACCAGGAAACAATCAGCATAACACTTGAACACTTATTCCATTTTCAATGGAGTCAGACCTAATCAGGCTGCTGGTCAGCATTTTCCAAGTGTATATACATTGACATCTTCCCCGCCTGGGCCACCGAGAAGATTTGCGCATGCACAACGCTCAGCGTTCATTGCTTTCTGTTTGCAACGAATGTCTATCTGGAGATAAAATCTCTAGGAAATTGATTAAACAACTAGTTTTGACATCACTATGTGGGTTAGCACCACACCCTCTTTTTCTCTCAACGAAATGCAATTGTGCCAGATTAAGAGCCGACACATTGTCTAAAACTCCCCCAGTTTCAGCATGCAAAAATGAATGTAAGCCCATGCCCCCCAAAAAAGAAAACCAAAATTGGCGACTTTCACTGCTCAGAAAGCAATCTTCCATTCGCAGGCGTGGCATCGCCAGCGCCCTTATGGAGCTTGCCGCACAACAGTCAGGATCTGAGGAAACAGTTGGTTGCTTGAAGCCAAGAAACAAAACATACAGCCCTAGTTACGAAGCCCAAGAAACATAGCTTTGACGTTGCCGGGCGAAATATCTTGGAAGTAGAAAGGAGTCCCTCCGAGACCATCGTTTTTTTTTCCCATATTTTCAATTTCCACTGAACGACGCTGTGAGAAATTGTACTAGAGAACAAGCAGCAGGGTGGATTGCGCTTTGGATGGATTATACTGGTACAATTATTTATGAAGGAAACGCTTTGCTTTGTGTCTACAAACCAAGACACATATATATATATTATGTAAATTTATGAGTTTTTATGTAAACATATATATATATATATAAAAATATGTACAAGTATTATGTAATCGAAGGCGGAAGCTTAGAAGTCTAACTTCCGATAATATGGACAGTTGAAAAGCAGACAAGAGAAGTCAAGTTAAAAGAAAGAAGCTCAACACGCGAGTAAAGTCACTAGAAAGAAGATACACACGCGCGAAATGTTACGAAAGTCGCGAACCGTTATGTTTTTTCAATGATTCGTGGTCCCGGATGTTCGAAAAGTAGGCTTGGTAAAGCGGCGGGTGCGGAGGTAGCTGTTCAGCAGAGACATGAAAAATGGCATGCCGCTGTGGCGCAAAGCGCATTTTCAAACCAAAATGTACAAAACACCTCATTCGCAAAACAATTCTTGAAGTTACGATGTTGAAAAATTGCACGCCGCTGTGACGCGAAGCACATTTTCAAGTCAAAACGC
>DF239197.1:0-55000 GCA_000507305.1 Breviolum minutum Mf 1.05b.01 | reverse complement strand
ATTCATGCACCAACAAAAAATGGAGTTTATATAACAAAGTTAACCGTTCATGGAAGCAATCCTGCAGCACTTCTGCTTTGCCAAGTCGAAGCTCTTTTAGTAAGGAGCGCCATCTTTATTTGTATCTCTATCAAAACCTCCTAGCAATATCTTGATATATCACTATCAGCCGCTGCACCTGTGGCAGTTATTTTACAAATCGCTGGACCTGCTGTTGTTGTTGCGGTTAGTGGCATTGAACTCCAGCAGGAGGTGAAGATAGAAGACAACCATCTTTGTAACCAAGATTCTAGTGTTCATTTAAGAACTTTCATGTGTATGATACACAATTTTAATCCTCACAAATTTTGCCAAAATTGCCGTTGAGTTTCGTGTTTTGAGTGAATACAACTTTCTTCGCCTCTTAGTACTGAGGCACTCCAACTGTTCACAATCAGCAGCATAGCATGAGATGTTCGGAATTGCCAAAAACTGGCTACCACCAGAATCCCTGTGCTCAAGGAATAAGTGGCTACAAATGGCAAGGTCTTCATAGTCCATTCACCTTCCATCCATGAATTGAAGGCAAAACCTGTGAAGCGCCCAAACAACATCAGAAGCCACACCAACAAAGCCCATAAGGCCTAAGGGCCGGGACAAGCTACGGGCGATGCCATTGGAGAAATGAATGACCATGTCGGGGGAACCCCGCCAATTCCACGAAAACCCGACTTTGGGTTTTTTGAACTCAAAAAAAAACAAATTCCTTCAGTGTAAGATTTTGATTTTTTTTGGATATGCTAACCGAAGGATGGCCAAATTGGATGATTTCTCGCAATGGAATGAACCATGGCACATCAGAAGCCATCCAAACCTTCTGAGCGTCCTCTAGGCCATTTTGATTGCAATACGCCTTAGCTCAATACATCAAATATGCATGTCATTCAAGTCACAGTCACATCTTTTCAAATCGCCATGTTTTCATGTCTGATTCAGGTTGTTTGACCGTGCTACAGCCAATCACTGCAGTTTCTGGAAAAATTCGGGGTTTCACCCCACCGAATCATCGCACTAGCCCAGCCATACCCGGACGATATATTGAAACCAGCATCGGTCAGCTCCGCTACACTTTGCCCCACGAGTGCAGTGTTGCCCTCAGCGAAGGTGAAGGTGGAGATGGAATCACTGAACTGAAGGTATCCTCCAATATAACTAGCAAATAGGAAACGAAGAACACCTCTATTTGTCGTCTTAGAAAATCCGTGGCCATGCTCTCCAAAAGTCACTTCCAGAACTTCCAGAGTCCTGAAAGTATATCCGTGGGTAAAATGTCACCGCACAAATGTATTTTGCACGACATGTTCATACCTTTTCAATGTTGTTTATGGTTGAAAGGTATGATTTTGCATCTCAGCCATTTTGATAGGCCTTGGAAAGGGAGGGGTCAGCATATATCTATGCGCGTATACTTCAACTGTCAACTGTATGTATTTCTAAATATATACACACTGGCACCCTGAATTTTGTCTTTATGAAACCTTCAGATTCTTTCACAGCTGGTGTGATGGATGGTTGGAAAAAAATCGTGGAAATGGGAGGTGATTCCGTCCAAGAAACAGTGTAATTCCAGAAACCACCCCAACTGCACAGAACCATGAGAGCTCCCACTAGCATAAACATGTCCACCGCAAGCGGCGGCCAGTACATGCAACAGGTCTCATGATCCTGAGAAGTCAGAGAAAATGAGCCTTGGAACCCAAAACTATTGGACAAAGGAAACACAGATCCTAGATTTCTTCGTCATACACCAATTGCTGCGAAAATTGCCCTTTCAGTCGCATCAATCTTGAAAAATCCTTCACCTCCATTCAAAAAAAGACTTTTTGAGCCGCCATGGCTGAGATGTTTTTCTGGCAGCGGCCCCGTCCGTCCTCATTTTCTTGGCTTCGGCAAAAGCTCAAGTCCAGCGCCAGGCGTACCACATTATACAGCAGAAAGAAAATCAACAGCCAATGATAAGACCGTGATGCTAGTGTTCGACACCTGCCCAGTACAGTAACTGTTCAGCACGAAAAATCAAGTTGACAAATAAATCCATAAATAACAAATAAATCAATCTATACCCTCCAGGAAATTAACATATCCCACATGGGGAAAAGGAAAATCATCTTCAAATATGCCTTATCAGGTGGATATGTTAGTTCCCAGGAGGGTATTCATAATACAAACGATAATAACGTACAGGGTACATAATGTATATACATGTTTTGTCTGGGAAAAAGATGAGATTCTTACACCAAACCTCGCGGTTTGGAAAATGTGAGGTTTGAAATGTCTGGCTGCTGACCGTTTCTTTGATGAACTATTGACTGAAAGTTGAACTTCAAACATCGTAGATTGTTTTTCCACCTAAGGCAGTAGTGTATATATATACATCTATTTCTATATGTATACTGTACACTATATGTACACGATGTGTACTTTACGTCTGAATTATCATCGGTGAGTGTGTCCATTATGGGTGTAATAGGCAATATGTCTTTGTAGAAATGCATATCAAAACCTCTTGACTTGAGTGCAAGGTGTGAACGAAAGCTGAAATTGGTGTTGGTGTTGCTGGTGTTGCTGGTGTTGCTGTTGCTGTTGCTGTTGCTGTTGCTGTTGCTGTTGCTGTTGCTGTTGCTGTTGCTGTTGCTGTTGCTGTTGCTGTTGCTGTTGCTGTTGCTGTTGCTGTTGCTGTTGCTGTTGCTGCTGTTGTTGTTGTTGTTGTTGTTGTTGTTGTGATTCTTATTCTAGTTACCACACTTCGCCAAACATCCTGAGGAGGATCAGGATGAACATCCTGAAAAAATAAAGATGAAGATGAAGATGAGGATAAGGATGATGAGGATGGTGAGGATGATGAAGATGAGGATGAGGATGAGGATGAGGATGAGGATGAGGATGAGGATGAGGATGAGGATGATGATGAGGATGAGGATGAGGATGAGGATGAGGATGAGGATGAGGATGAGGATGAGGATGAGGATGAGGATGAGGATGAGGATGAGGATGAGGATGAGGATGAGGATGAGGATGAGGATGAGGATGAGGATGAGGATGAGGATGAGGATGAGGATGAGGATGAGGATGAGGATGAGGATGAGGATGAGGATGAGGATGAGGATGAGGATGAGGATGAGGATGAGGATGAGGATGAGGATGAGGATGAGGATGAGGATGAGGATGAGGATGAGGATGAGGATGAGGATGAGGATGAGGATGAGGATGAGGATGAGGATGAGGATGAGGATGAGGATGAGGATGAGGATGANGATGATGATGATGATGATGATGATGATGATGATGATGATGATGATGATGATGATGATGATGATGATGATGATGATGATGATGATGATGATGATGATGATGATGATGATGATGATGATGATGATGATGATGATGATGATGATGTTGCTGATGATGATGATGATGATGAGGAGGAGGAGGAGGCGGACCAGGGGGGAATCGAACCTGGGACCCGGGAAAGAGGGTGCTCTTTAAAAGTACTCAAGCTGTCTCAAGACAGCTTCCGGAAAACTAACGCAAACCCAGATGGTTTGGAAAAGGTAACTCCCTTCCAAAATTAATTTTTTGGTATCTAAGATATCTATATTAAATATCTGGGGTGTGGTGGCAAAAACTAGAATCCCAATTTTCCACACTGGCGTCAGCCCAGTCCACCATTTTACCACCCAAAAAACCTGCCTGCGTCTCCACCCAACAGCTTTCATGTCGTCAAATAGAGGCACTAGACCCAAGGCTTTGGACACATAGCCAGATACAAAATGGTTGACAAAACTGAAGCGCAACCACACTGATGGAGACTCGATATCCTAAAAAAAACACCCGCGAACTGATTTGGTTGTTTTGAACCGGAAAATTGGATGGTTTCTGTTTTGCTTTTGCTTCATCTCTTGATTTTCCCAAGAGAAAACTTCCCCAAAACCAAATTGCAGTGCCATCTTCATGTGTCCTCCTTCTCGTCTTGATCATCATCGGACGTCAAACCATCTTCATTGGTCATTTCCTGCAAGATGGCAGCCTTGTCACCTGCCACAAGAACTGTCGCAACATCCGACGAATCAGCCTTCAAGCTGGTAATACTCTTGATCACTTGTTTCCAACCAGAAGCAAGAATATCAAAGACATATCTAAGTCATTATGTAACTCTTTTGAATCACCACCCACACTTACATGAACAACCATCTTGAAAAACTCTGTCATCATCTTTACCGTAAGGCAAAAAAAGGCAGAGCATTTCGCTGAGATACGGGATTTCTCATTGTCAGCCCTGTTGGAGTTCCGTGCCGAGAGCGTCGCAGTAAGTTCTTGTTCTCTCAACCTGGTGACACCCGACACCCTCGTGACACCGGGGGGATCGGAGAACCAGCATGACCGAGAATGAAAAAAAAAACTTGTCTAGTTGGTGGTTGAACCAACCCCTTTGAAAAATATGCGCAAGTCAAAATGGGTTCATCTTCCCCAGGGGTGAAAACAAAAAATCTTTGAGTTGCCACCACCCAGTTCTTTTTCCCATCTTCAAACCCAACCTGAAAACTTCTGAAAGATTCCCCTTGGACACTGCACGGTCAAGGATTGCGCTTGAACGTCTGCTCTTCTCTCTACCATAACTGCTCATGGAGATTGTTCTGTGCTTTTCCTGGCACAAGCAGAAACTAGGAAGCCCAATAAGTTGACGAAAATCAGCAAAGTTCTTCCAAAATCTTGGAGAAAAAGAACTCTGCACAAAAAGGACATTCTATTAGCAAAGAATTGCAGAAGAAAACTCTCAATCACGCCTTGGAATCCTTGGGGGACTGCGGATCTTCTCTGGAAGACTCTGCATCATCTCCTCTCGAATTCTTCTCAGCCACTTCAAGAAGTGCAGAGCCTGCACTTCCTCCCCGGAAGAGCACCGTCTTGTCTCTGGGATCCGAAGTGGATGATTTGGGCACAATGCTCAGGCTCAGGGTATCTTCGTCTTTTGACAGGCTCCTGATATGATAAAAAACGGACCCCCGGATTTTTGCCAACGAATACTAACAATACCAACCGACACTTGAGGAGAGAGACTCCTCGATGTTTGCGTTCCGAAGCCTTTGCTGATATCATCCTGAAAAGGGACAATTTTTTGCCGGTCCGAACGAGGTTCTGGAGCTTCTCGAGCTTCTCAGCTCTACACCCGTGGCCTATAATGCAACCATTCTAATGACATCTCAATTGGCGCTGTATATTTCTCACCATCCTGAATGCAAGTCACCCCAAATCACATGGAACTTTATTCTGACCAGCTCCGCCCATGACCCCTTCATATCACCATCTTCATTTGGCACCTTGGAGAAAGACCGCGTTGGATTAGTGGTACTTCTTGCGGAAGGTCCCTCCTCCAAGATATCGGCCAAGTCTTGCCTTATCTTAGCTCTCAAATAAAAGCCACCAACTGAACCGGTCAACCATTCACTGACCGTGTGAAACAAGGAAACCATGTGGAATTCATACCTAGGGATTTGCCTAGGAATGGTAAGCCACAAAGGGCGAACCACAAACGAATCATTGAGTAAGAGGGACTTGAACTTTTCTTGGGCAAGGTACCGACCTTGTTCCTGCTCAAGGGCACCGGGAAGCTGTGCTGTGTTCGGAAGAAGGTCCTGATCGCACGCTGGCAGTGCAAGGAATTGGGCTGAGGATCAGCATATGTACTTCTGAGATTATTGTCACATCCCGTTTGTTTTTTGCTATTGCTATCCTGAAATCAAAAATCAAGCATCATCACTCATGACATTGCATAGGATCGCCGGCCAACTCTACACTGGAACAAAATATTGAACTTCCTTGTCGTTCGAATATGTTTATGTACATAAAATGAAATATAAATATTGAATTTTTAATATATATATATATATATATAACATATTAGAAAATATGTATATATATATATATTATTTATATATGATCCCGGCTCACGGTTCGCTACCTCCCCCCATGGTATGGCCCCAAAACCTCCGTTTTTGCAGCATTCCGACACGAAAGCCTAGTATTTGCAGTGTCTTTCGCATGGTGGGCGGTCCGCAAACCTGCTAATTCGTAGGATTTCTGCACCCAACCTCCCGAAACGTTCTGCTTGCAGGATTTACGCNTTGTTTTTTTGCTATTGCTATCCTGAAATCAAAAAATACAAGCATCATCACTCATGACATTGCATAGGATCGCCGGCCAACTCTACACTGGAACAAAATATTAGTAACTTCCTTGTCGTTCGAATATGTTTATGTACAATAAAATAGAAATATAAATATTGTAATTTTAATATATATATATATATATATAAACATATTGAAAAATATGTATATATATATATATTATTTATATATGATCCCGGCTCACGGTTCGCTACCTCCCCCCATGGTATGGCCCCAAAACCTCCGTTTTTGCAGCATTCCGACACGAAAGCCTAGTATTTGCAGTGTCTTTCGCATGGTGGGCGGTCCGCAAACCTGCTAATTCGTAGGATTTCTGCACCCAACCTCCCGAAACGTTCTGCTTGCAGGATTTACGCAACCCTTCTAGAACCGAAGCATAATTCTAAATTTTCTATATTGTTGCCTTCCGCTAAAGGCTTACAGCCTCCGTAACCCATCTGCTATCTATACCTTATACCGACTTATACCTGTCTGACTTTCTCTTACATTGTGTTGTTTGATCTAGTTTTCCGTATCTGGTCTAAACTCAAGTTCTCGTAGCTTCTTTCGGCAAACATGCTCCGATCTTATCTTGCCCGATATCAACTTGTTTCATCTCATCCGACCAGCTTCATTGCTGTTGGTTGGAGGTTGGAAGACCCCACCCCTTCCCACAGGGCCCACCCATTCCACAGGGCGGGCGGGTATCACTGTTCTATCTATACCTTAAGTCTATCTGACTTTCTCTTCGTTATCTTATTTTGAACTAGTTTTCTGTATCTAATCTAAACTTACATTCTCCAAACTTGATTTCAGCATACATGCTCCAACCTTATCTTGCCTGATATCAACTTATTTCCTCTTATCCTACCAGTTGCATTGCTGTTGGTTGGAGGTTGGATGACCCCCACCCCTTCCCACATACCCCACCCATTCCACAGGGGGGAGGGGAGGTTGATGGGCTTTGGCCATGACAATGGCAAGGGGGGTGAGGGGAGACCCGGAACCTGGAACACATGTGTATTTATATATATATATATATAAATATGTACATACGAGTACCTCTGCCCTTTTTCTTCCAGAGTTCTCGCCTCCGGTTTCTTGGAGTTAGAACGGGAACCTCGCGGGGGCACGATCTTCTTGAGGCTCAACGAGCGCATAGGAGTACCCAAGTGGGACATATCCATCTGTAAGACCTCCATGGCAAGGCTATCTTTTCCTGCCTGTGCAAGAGTGGCTTGTTTTTGGCTTTGGGAGATGCGTGATGATAGCATGTATATGTATGTAAATATACGTACATGGAATTGATGAGAGTTTAAAATAAGAGCCAAGACCTCTGACTTTACCGCTTGTAATTATGATGCATATCATCCACGTATCTTAGAGACATTAATATGCAATCTATAGATCATGTCAGCTCAGTGATGTCAAAATGAGGTAGAGCAACGGCTAAGGGAGACCGTAAAGTTCTGGAAAGGTTTCCGGGTTCGAAGGAGGTCCTGGATAAGGTCCTAAGTAAGGTTCTTGACAGTTCCGGATACGGCTCGGTACTGGAAAGGTTCCAGAGAAGGTATCCAAAGCGGCATACGTTCCAACATACTTCTCGTGCTGTTTGGGATGTCACTTGAGCTAATTTGACCAGGGAACTCAGCATCTGCTACAAATTCGTTCATCAACTTCCCATCCTCCGCCCCCTTACATTGAGACACTGTACTTGGGGCAGCTGCCTTTACATTATATCATCATTATATCATAGTATGTTGATAATCTATATCTTGTCCACAAATCAACCAACAAGTTTTCCTTTGTCTGTGCTCATCCCTCAATGAAGCAGCTGCCCCTCTTCCTTCCCCTCCAGCCCTTTCCACACTGAGTGCACCTTCTTGGTACTATAACTGTGGCTGCGTGCGGGGAGCCCTGCCGAAGCATTCGACTGGGTGGAGCTTCTCCGCATTTCCCCAAGGCGGTCGTTTGACCGCTTGGAATCGAGGCCTTCAGAAAGCTGCCTTAAGGAGGCTTGGAGCTCCATTTGTGTTGGGAGATCCAAGATTTCGAAACAAGCAAGTCTGTAGAGCCTATTATGTAAATATAAGGACATTTAGACCTCAGAGACTCAGAGCCCCCCCAAAAAAGTCAGCTGCATGCCATGCTAGTTACAATGGTCAATAAAAATATGTCATAATTTACATACAGTTATAGGAGGAGGTCATTTGGACACAATTCATATCACCAGGATGATCCTGAAGCCATTTCTGCCTTCAAAACCTGTATAACAAAGACGCCTGGAAAGCTTGGAAAAAAATCCTTTCCAAGCTGCTGAACTTGAACGCGCAACTCCAGCAACTGCTCATTCAGCGAGTCATGATGTCGTTGCATGGCCTACCAGGCGGTGTTTCGCTGAAACCCAGGTCTCTGGGTCAGCAGTTTCTCTAATGCAATCCCAATCTGTTGTGGTTCTACAATTCAAAAACTCAAAACTCTGCAGATTCTCGGAATTTTCTCTTCTCCAACACCAAAAAATTTTGGAACCTTTTTTTTGAAGATTCTGGATGAAAAAACCCGGCCTTCAAAAGCAAATCTCTTGGTTCTTCCCAGTCATTGCAGAACTCCAGACTTGGATCCCGATCCGGACTGTCTGGGCAACTGCTTATCTCTGGATCCATGGCAACGACGCCAGCTCCCTTCTTGAAAATTGAACTAAACAGCCACGGGAAGTGTAGAGACTCACATTAAGCTCTGGCATCAAGAAACATAGACAACATTGTTTGGCTTATACCAAAAAACATCAAAGATGCTCACATTATATGATTCCTTTGAAGTTGCTACATTTGATTTGTTTTGCAAAAAGATAGCTGTTCCCCCATGTATTCAAGTCTGAAAGAATAATACTTGGACATCCTGGTACTACTTTCAGCACTTTCATCCAGCGAAATCGGTCTCCGGTATCCGGCCTCAAAGATGGAAGTGCAGAATGGGATCCTGGCACCTGGAGCCCAAAAAATGGTCAGCTAAAAACATGCCCGATTTGGTCAAGGTTTTTTGGAAACGCCGACCCGGCAAAAAAAAAAGAAAAATACTTAAAACAATGTGCCACATGGGTGTTTCCAAAAATTTTGGTACCCCAAAATGGATGGTTTATAATGGAAAACCCTATTAAAATGGATGATTTGGGGGTACCACTATTTTCGGAAACATCCACAAAACTGCACAGCAAGAGTTGTTGAAAAATGATGATGAAACTCCTTTCTTCCCCTCAACTGCTGGTGGGGATCCCCATCCAGATAATCCAGACCTCCATTAGCTGGCGCAAAGCTCTTAGGGCTGCCAAACACAAAGACCAGCACACTTCACCGTGCCTAGCCAAACAAATGTGAAATGGCCTCAAAATCAAAAAAACAAACTGCAGACGTCCAAACTTGTGAAATCCCAAGGATAAGAGGTCACTGACTTGAATCCACACAGCTTCGAAAATGCCACAAAGATTACCCAAATTCCATGCAAATGTCACGCAAATGTCCATCATGAAAAGGGCCTGGCCAAACATCGTGCCAGGCACGTCCCCATTTCCTCCGCCACCGTTTTCTCCAACGCTTCGTTGGAGGCACCAAATGCCTTTCCAGTCGAGCAAGTGAGAGGCTGGATTTGCATACATTTGCATCATTTAAACCCATGAAAATCATGTTCCTGTTTTAGGTTCCACACATTTTCAACAAAAATAAACACCCCACATTTCCAAGCATTGCACACAAAAACACAACTAGAATCTAGAATCAAGCAGCAAATCGACACCTTGACCGTTTTATTTTTTCTCTTTCCGACCTCAAGTAGCATTGTCATGCACCTCAAAGCATTGATTGCAGCTTTGACCCGTCCCTTCTCATAGAGCTCACCTTGGATTCGGCACTGACATTGTAGGAAGATAGTGATTCCAGCCCCCTGAGCCCCCCCTATGACAACCCTTGGTCCCCAGATAGCGAGAGCTATCCGGGTTGTTACTTCAAATGGTACGGGGGCCGTGGTTGCGACTTTGGCAGAGGGTGTGGTGGTGGGCTGCCATTTCGTGGTGTGCCATTGCTGGGTGCCATGTTGGGGTGCCATGCTGTGTGCCATTGCTGGGTGACATGTTGGGGTGCCATTCATGGGTGCCATTCATGGGTGCCATGGCGGGATGCTATTGCTGAAAGCACAACAATTGGCTTATGCTGTGGGGTCTATGTCGGATTTTTTTTTGAATCTTACCAACATGCACTTGCATTGCCTCCAGCATGAATTGGAGGGGCATCTGTAGGACCATTTGAGCCCATCATAAAATTATCGGAATCTATGGAATCCCAGTCCATCTGCGTCCCCCCGACCTGTTCGTTCCAGGAAGGCTTTGCAGAGACGATTGGCCCTGCGCGGCTCGGAGGCCTCAGCAAACGTATGTTTACATGATCATGGAAATGCCCGGCACGCACTGAGTGCCGTTCGAGCCTATTGCGATGCCGGGATGTATCAAACAGAAAGTTGAACAGGGTCATCGTGGAAAATGATTTGGAATGGTGGTCAAAATACACATTGCCAATCACTTCCGGGATACATACATACATCCGTTCATACATGCATGCATACAAACATACATAGATACAAACATACGTAAATACATTGTATTACATTACATAACATTACATTACATTCGTTTCATCTTCAGAATATGTTGCAGTAAATGTATTGATAGGTGTGTAACCAAACCTGTTATGTGCTTTGTTCTACGATGTCTTGCCTTAACATCTGCCATGTTGCAAAGCGAATGGGAATTGACTCATAAAGGACACTGTCTGGTCGATGAGCGTCATAACCATCCTTAGCAAACATACGATCAACACCAAAAAGGACTCTGAAACTCACGGATGGAGCATCAGTGAACTTGCGAATCATTGCAAGGGTTTCCTGAAAGTTAGCAACCCGAATCCAAGGAGTTCTTTCTCAACAAAAAACAAGGTACGCACACACCACCATGGCTACGACCACCCCAAAACTTCTGCAGTTCGAAGTATGCCACTGGTGTCCGCAATGCAGGAGATGTCACCAACCTTCCGGCATTGAAAAAAAAACTGGATAATCGTTGCTCATTCTGTGAGTATCATATGACTCTCTGGCTGCAGGTTGGCAACTTAGCATTTTTTGCTTGAAGACTGGGAAGACTGGTACCACACAGCGATCAGAAAAACTCATGATTCATAAACATTGGCTGATCCAAAGAAGCAGTTCCCAATGTCTAATAAGTCAAAGAGAAACATCACAACTTCCGCAAGGCTGATTCAATCAACGACTGATGCAATGCCCAAAAACTGTAGCACTTCGTCTGTGACATAGTGTCTAAACAGCACTGTGGCCAGAAGGACTTGAAGCTGGTGGCAACTCCTGGGGCATGGACTTAAGGATACTACGTATTACATATACATCCCATGGAGCAAAGGTTGACACCCCGAAGGATACTACACACTACACATTACACAGCACATATGACAAAGTACATGTTACATGTTGCATATGTATATATATATATCATATTTATAGACATATTACATTAGTACATATCGTTGTGATTCACTGCAAGGCATGAAACCTATAACAACGAGGACTGATAGTACTGTGTGTGTGTGTGTGTCAAAGGGAATGATCCTGGCACCTTCATCATGAGGGATACCACCCAGCATCGTCCATTGAAAAAATCCATCACCCTTTTCGAAGCGTTTTGGGGCTATGAAATTCATGAGGCATGGAGCTTCCATTCAACGGGTCCCCTGTCCCCTCCACAGACGATACGGGCGTTTTGGCGTTTTGGATGCTTTGCTGTCCTGAGAGTTTGCAAAAAGTCACAGAAGACAGCCCAAGATGTCTCCTTCACAAACCAGTGGCCGCAACAGGTCCCACGAAGTGTGTGCCAAAAAGCCGAGGACAGGTCAAGAAAGAAATGCAATGTCAAAACAGAGCGTACATCAGAAACGATGCTACATGTCGTTCACTTGCACACAAGGACAAGTAGTGGCATTCCCGACTTTCACACTCTATTCCTCCAAACGATTAAGGGGGCAACATGAGGTATTCCACCTAAACATCATTGTATTTCTTTTCCACAAGCCCCAAAAGTGGTCCAAATATCCAAATTCTGTTTTTTTCATATCTCCATTTTCTCCAATCCCACCTGTGCCAATCCCCACCTGCGAAAGCATGGCATGTTGAAGTTGTTGCAGTTGTAAAGCCGATCCCAGCAACACCGGTAGCACGGCGAAGCGAAGGAGCCGCTCCTGGTTGGGTGTTTTTTTTCGTCGCGCCAAGGCGCGGATGGTTTTTGGTGGTTTTTTTTGGGGCCCCAGCCTGCAGGACGATGTTCAATTCAGGCACTTCCTTGGAAAGTCAAAAGTCAAAGTGGTGGAAAATCGTGGATTTTTGGATCTCCAATTATGAAAAAAAATACGTGAAAATACAACTTTATAAGTTGGGTTGTTGCCCCCTCCCAGGATGCCAGTGGCAATTGAAGGTTTAGGTTGGGATTCCCTACTAAAAATTTTATAATCCTGGTGGAAACCTACATAAAGTTGGGAAAACAGGAAGTAGCCACAAGTAGCTTTCATGATTAACCTACCTCACACCGCTTTCACACAATCCCTAAAATCCAAAACCCCAAATTCCTGACGAGGAACGCACGTAAACACATCGGCCAAATACATCAAAACATCGTTCTGCAAACGCATATGTTCCTGTTTCTCCTTCCTCTCGTTGGAACGGGCTGCTTCTTCGGTTTTGCCTCGGGTCACAACTTTGCAAAACAAATTGGACCACAAAATCAAATCGAAATCCTTCGTTCAAACCGGTTTTGGGGGATATGATTTAGCAAAAGTTCCAGCTGTTGACGTATAGGTATGAACAGAGATGAATGTATTTAAGACAATTCATTCGAAAAAAAATAAGTGGCAACTTAAAGTCCACATCATCCCCTCTTCCGGGTTGTTTCTTCAAATTCTACTCCGAAAAAACCTCACCTACCTCGGTAAAAGACACATCTCACGGATCCGGACCCGCATCCCATCGCCCGATGGAGAGAACCCAAGACACGCCAGAAATGACGCAGCAAACAAACCACATGAGTGAAGAGAATTTTGGAGTCGGCCACCACCAGCCCAAAGAGGTCCTCCATCCAGGCATCTGCTGACTTCCTCAGGATGGTAGCAATGCTAAAGGTAAGGCTTCATGTTGGATTTTTTTTCTGATTGGATTCCATCCGGAATGATGACAAATCCGTACAAATCCCATATTGATGGGATATATGTATTATATGAACCATTCCGTCTCCAAGTCGAACTACCCAAGCATCAGCAGAGATCTTACTTCATGATCAAATGCCCCTGTTCGAAGAAGATACGCATTGGCAATTGCTATGGTCTGCCTCTCCATAAACTCTGGCTTGTCTTCCCTGCACCAAGCAGAATGACCTTGCCAAGCATCAACTTTGTGAAGATTTCCAGCGACGTTGCTTGAACCTGTGTTCGCACCTTGGAAAGAACGCACTTACGACACAAACCAACTGAATTCCAATGATTCCATCAAAACAACAAGAGTGCGTTCCATATCACCATGCCTGTGCCACAGGATGGTGGTAGAACTGTGCACTCTGTGCAAAGATAGGAAAAGGTCGCTCGGCCGCTGGGTCAAAGAAAAGCATGAGGTTCTCCTGAGTTACAAGACGTGCCAGCAAAGCAGAAACAAGAAGTCATCGGCATCGGTATAAACCAACCATCTCTGCCAACGCCAGCTGACATCTAGGGAAGAGTTGTGTGGGGCCTTCCACCCCGTTTGCATCCAGGCCACCTTATCCATCATGAGAGCAATGTCTTTGACCACCGTCATCCAAAGGTGTAGCAAGTCTTCGTTGTTTCCTGGCTCTGGCTTCCCTCGAATCGTTAATCAACTCATTGGAATCTGGAAGCAAAGGCATTTTGGCACTTGTCCCACACTTTAAAGTCAAGGAAGCCAAGTCGAGGGAGTTTCATTCTAAAGGACAACTGCACACACATTTTCTCTCTTAGATGCTGGCCTTGTCCGGTACAGCCTTCCCGAATGTGATGGGCTTCGGAGACTTGACGGCTTATCTGAAAAAATGTATAAAGAATACAAGCATCCACTTGTTTGGGGGGGGGTTGGTTGATGGATTTAATCAAGTCCAGGCTTCTAAAGTCATAGTCTGCTGCGACGACTTGGTTCCTGGGCGGTGATCATGGTGATCCAAAAACAACCTGCAACCTTCATATATGTCACGTTTCTGACCAATTGCTGGCTGCTAACATAGATGGTCATCCGGTGGGCCAGTGCAAACGAAGCTTCAAATACCAGCCAGCAGTGAGATTGCAGAAGAGGGTGGACTCGCTACGCGTTGATTGTAGAAGAATGTGAATGGTCTGCAAGACCTGTGCCTGAAAGACAAAGTGAAAAGGAAAACCCCGCAAAGCCGTGGTTGGAATCCAGCAAACCCAAGGGTCACGCAACGTTGGTAAGAATATTGTGGTTCATGAAACCTCATAAAAGGCTGCTCTCATCACTATCACCTTTCCTTTACAGTACAGCCTCAAAAAAAAAAGGTTTTTCATCCGTACAAATGCTTAGTTCGACCCATCTCTCCTTTGCGACTCAACCATCATCAATGATGGACGCACCTGCAACTGCGCGTTGCCGGTCATCAACAGCTCCCTGAAACGTTCGGTGACACGTCGATCCACAAAGGGCTGTACGAATTGCTCGCCCCATCGAGCGCCCTTGGCGGAGCCATACCTTCCGTGAAAGTTCCAAAAAAAACACCAAAAACTGACGTTTTTTGGGGCCTTGAAAGTTTTTTCCCCTTTCCGAAACAGCCCGAGGCACGCCCAGGCTAAGCTTCCACCAATCCGTTGCACCAAATCCACCTGGGAACATTGACAAGCCATCAAAACGCAAAACGAGGGCATAACTGATTTTTTGTTCTGCTAAAAGGATTTTTTTTCAAATTGAAGATCCTTCAGCCTCGACCTCCAAAATAGATGATCAAACCCATCCTGAGGTGCCGGACCGCCTCAGAAATGATGAGGTTGAGAACCTCTGGAGTGCTGCGCCGTCGCAGCAGCTCCTGTGTATCGGCCAACACACATGGATGGACTCCTAAAATTCAAGCCCCAAAGCTCCAGTCGTTTACTCAAAGTACTGACTTTTTTGGGAGAAATTTTCCAAAGGGAAAAATGATCAAGTTCAGGTTCAGCACAGTTCAAATCTGTGAAATAAGGTCATTTTGAGAAGAAACTTCCTACTAATGTATCTGGTATTGGGAACCTGAGGTTACTACAATTCAGCCATATATACTAATGTACATCTGTATGCATATTATGTATGTCTTTTTATGCATATGTACGCATGTGAACGCATGTTTAAGAATGCGTATGAATGTCAATGTGGATGTAAATGTGAATGTGTATGTTTGTATTTATGTATGTATGTAACTGCATGTGTCTATATGTAACTGTATGTAACTGTATGTAGCTGTATGTGAAACTGTATGAAACTGTATGTAACTGTATGTAACTGTATATAAGTGTATGTAATTGTATGTCACTGTATGTAAGTGTATGTATGTATGTATGTATGTATGTATGTATGTATGTATGTATGTATGTATGTATGTATGTATGTATGTATGTATGTATGTATGTATGTATGTATGTATGTATGTATGTATGTATGTATGTATGTATGTATGTATGTATGTATGTATGTATGTATGTATGTATGTATGTATGTATGTATGTATGTATGTATGTATGTATGTATGTATGTATGTATGTATGTATGTACTTACGCTTACGTATGCTTACGTATGCTTGTATCCAGTCATGTAGGTATCGCGAGTACGTTCTTTCTATGAATGTGTTATAGAGAGCAAGTGAACCTCATTGGGCACTGGTCAAACACCCGATGTCCTGTTTTGTGCTGAAATCCCCCAAGTGGGACATGCCATGCCCCAAAGTTTCAATTTATATCCCTTACCTTCGCAGCAGCCGCATCACCGCCACCGCCATCATCACGATCACCATTACAAACATCACCACCCAAGAAATTCAAAGTTCTCCATGTTCTATCTCCTCCTGTCCCATCCAATTCCATCACGCCTGACTCAGGTTGTTCAGGCGAATGCACATCTCATCCATTTCCTTGATGGAGTATTCCATGGCTCAAATCTTTACCAAATGTCCCTTGCGCTTGGAATCTCACTGCCAAATCAAAGGTGGAATAACCCCCCCGAACTGCCAAAGGTTGATTTCCAATAAGGTTTTGAAGGCTGACCAGCCTCCACTATCAGCCTCCACAGACTTTTATAGTTCTAATCTGAAAGACTAAGCCGTTCTGTATCAACTGTCCGTGTCTAAAATCGCAGTTGTACTACGTCATCAGCTTCCAAATTCAGCCTTCAAGTGTGGATTAAGCTGGAGCAAAGAATGGTATGTTGGCATCCATAACTCTGGTATGTTGTCCGATGCGATTGCCTAAAGCAAATCCACTTTGAAGCAGACTGCAATTACATAAAAAGCCTCTTTTTTCGAAGAAACGTTGTTCAGCGCATTCAGGGCAGGGTTTTTTTGCGACGGCTTAGCCGTGCGAAAGAAGCCCACCACAAATTGGTGGCAACTTGAATAAGGATGCCATTTTTCCCCAGAAGCTGACAGACTGAGGTTTAGGCATGAAAAGAATTGACAAAAATTGTGATGATGTTTGGAGAGCTTAATGATGATAGAGCTGGTCAGCTCTGCTCCAAATCGCAAAGAAAAACAAACAAAAACCATCTTCTTTTACAACAGATCCGTCTGGTTACTTCACATGGCATTGAGCACCCTCCGCGGAGCAGGTAGCAATGACAAAGCCTGGCTTTTGGAACGATGCAACTTCACAAACATAGGCCGTGATGGCAGTTGGTTAAGAATCCATAAGGTGGAGTTAAGAATCCATAAGGTGGAGTTAATGATGACACCTGATTCCAGGCCGTAGCCAACCTTGGCAAACCAAAACGCCCGATGTCCAATGGCTAAGCGCCTTCCATGCCCAACTTGGAAATGCAGTCGAGGATACACAGCAATGCATCTTCCATGCCCTTGGAGATGAGCCCAGCATGAGCCCGACCAAGAAGCCTTGGTTTAACCAAACAAAACTCCCAGCAACAAATGAGGCAAAGGCCACAACCACAACAACAACAACAACAACAACAACAACAACAACAACAACAACAACAACAACAACAACAACAACAGCAACAAGAGCATCAACGGNCAACAACAACCACAACAACAACAACAACAACAACAACAACAACAACAACAACAACAACAACAACAACAACAACAACAGCAACAAGAGCATCAACGGGTCAGCTGGGAGGCGCAGAAGTCTTTCTAGTCTGACCGGAAGTAGCAATTGTTAGTGTTTCCGTCCGAGGAGCACCACGATCGGATATCCTGTCCACGAGACAATGGTCAGCCACTCAAGTTGCGAAAAGAGCATTTGTACATCCTGGCACATCAACAACAAAGAATATCTCCCCGCGGCAGTCGCCTCATTGAAGTTGAACATATATATATATATATATATATAGAGATACAGCAACTTCAGTAAATCAAAATGAATATGAACAACAACAGCAACAACAACAGCAACAACAACAACAACAGCAACAGCAACAGCAACAACAACAACAACAACGCCGAGAAAACAAAAATACTGCTACCACTACCACTACCACCGGCACGGCCAACCCCACCGCCACCATTACTAGTCTGGCAGTAGAGGCAGCAGTGGTGGCGGCGGCGGTGGTGGTGGTGGTGGTGGGTGGCGGTTGCCATAGTAGTAGTATTACTAATAGTTATAGTAATCGTAATAGTAGTCGTAATCGTAATAGTAATAGTAACAGTAGCAGTGGCAGTAAAAGTAATTGTTATAGTAATAGCAATAGCAATCGCAATGGCAATGGCAATGGAAATGGCAATAGCAGTAGCAGGAGCAGCAGCAGCAGCAGCAGCAGCAGCAGTAGTAGTAGTAGCAGTAGTAGTAGTAGTAGTAGAAGTAGTAGTAGTAGTAGTAGCAGCAGGAGTTGTTGTTGTTGTTGTACCCAAAAATAACCCTATTGTTTCAGATATCTACATTCAGAACGGATGTAAAAAAAAAGGCTCATGGAGCAGTTGTATGTTTTACATGTGTCTTGCCAGAACAGCGAATAGACCTAACATGTAGGCATCAAACAAAGGAACATGTTCCAAAGGACTCTCCAAAAAAAAGGGAAGACTCTGATTTTATTGGCTGCATTCTGCTTGGAATGTTGAAGCTTAAATGGCTTAAATCAACAACGACCTGACAACTGTCCTTGGGCCTTTTCTTCACAGTGCCTTGAGCAACATCCACCTTGGGGGGGGACAGAATCTCAAGTCAGACAGGCGCCTTGATCAAAGAAACGCCACTGGGAACCCCACTTGCAAGGCAACAATCATGAGAGCGTAGAAGATGATTGATGACAGAAACCAAACCTTAGCTTGATGCCATTCGACTCATATCTGGAAGGACAACCACGGTGCCCTCGTACACTGTAAATGGAAACCTCCCTGTCCCTCGTCGACATTTTTTGTGGACCAAAAAAAAAGGATAAAATGTGATTCTGAAACTCGAGAAACGTACTTCAGCATCACCTTTGCTTTTGGCACGAACATGGCACTTACAATGCCTCCAACCAACATCATCAAGTCACAGCCAATGATGAAGATGGTTGTATGCTTCCTCGGTCGTATCTGGATTATGTACAAAAACAGATGCTGGAAGAAACATTTGAGATGGAAGAAAACAAAGAAATCAAGGCAAGTTGTTCCCAAATTAAAAATACAGGCCATTTCATCAGCAGTTTTGGCACGCCATCTTCGAATACCAAGTATCTTTGCCCCCCCGATCATGCACAGCTCAAAAAGCATCAAAGGCGTTGTTGCAATCCAATCAATGTAGCGGATGATGGGCACCTAGAGATTCCCGAATCCACCAAGAAACCAGCAACCAGCAAGGAGAAAAAAAATATGTATATAAGTATGTATATATATATATATATATATATTCCAGCAAGAATACCCTTTACACTTGGTGTACCCGGGTTCAAGCCACTAGTCAACAAAAAAAACAGCCATGTTTCGTTTTTTCGACGATGGGAACCAGTGCACCTTGCGCCCAGCAATCACTGCATCACCCATTCCTGTAACCTTGGCAAAGTAGGCAGCTGCTGCAATGGACATCACAAAGAAGGTGACCACATAGGCTTCGGGATGAACATGACGAATCCATAAACCCAGCAATACCAAGGAAGCCAACGTGAAGAGAATCTGGACGATCCATGCGACAATGTGGGCAAACTTATAGGACCACCATTCATGTTGGCTAGTCTGCACCACATTTCGACGGCTTTCAACTGCAGCTTCAAAGTTCTTGGCCACTGCAACAATGGAGTTTCCTTGACGCGAAAAATCACAGGGCCCCATTTCGACCATTGAAGCAGACTCAAACCGCAAGCAAATGGGAGTCGGAAAAACTGTGCGGTCGCAAAACCTGTAAAACTCACTACCAAGACCATCCCTCAGAAGTCTTACAGGAAAGTGAAAGGAAACCAGTGCTTTTGCTTGCCACAAGGAAAACTCTAATAATTAAACTACAAAAACCATGTCAAAAAAGAATCGAAGGCTGATGTCTAAGGATGCAAAATCCCCAACCAGCTGACGTTAAATTGAAAATCAAACATTCCGTCCAAGTGGCGTGATGGTCGATGTTCGTATGTGGAAGAACCTTTAGATACACCACGATATGGTTCCGGGTAATCGTTCTTCTCTTCCTTAACCTGGTACCACGTTGAATCACAAATGCTTGGTCATTGGCTTTTTCGGATTTGGGAGAAACATGAAGGCGAATTCAAGCCACTTGGAATTCCACTGAAACCGCCCTTTACATTCTCGCTTCTTTGTGAGGTTCATATTTTTCAGAAAGCTTTGATTTGCTGCAGATTTTGAAGCCAAAGTCACTTTGCTAGAGTCAGCAGCACTGGTCTTGGTTGAGGGTTCTGACCTCCGCTCCAAAGCCAACTCTTACAAACAAAAATGGGAGAAATCAGCTGCCATGATTGTAGAGTTCTCCCTAGTTTACCTCCTGGGACTCAGATTTCTAGATCAGTCAACTGACTCTTGTAGAAGTTTCATTTCCTACTTGGAAAATCCCAGGTTTATCTCTTTAACTCGATCTGACATGAACTTGGAATGAACCATTCCAAGAGTTTTTCATCGAATTTTTGCCTTGAAGCTTTATTCAAGTCGCACTGGATCCTCCAGATCTTTCAGCATCGCGTCAATATCCTCATATCCCACATCTGGACACCATCCAGGTGAAGATGAAGAGGAGACCATACTTCCGGATTGATTCAAAATCGGAACAGCGATTTTGACATATTGGCTTCTTGCCAGGAAAGAAAACCTTGCCATTTGAGCCGAAAAAAAAAAAAAAGTAGAAACCAGGTGCTTGAAGATCCTTTGAAAAGAACACATCACAGAGGAGAATGAGTGAAGACACACACCCAAAAAGGCATGAAAAGACATGCCCAATTAAAAACAACATCTGTGAACAAACTTCTAAGAGAACTTCATTTATTACCATTGCTCATTACTCAATTCATTACACATTTCTACCTTTAGAACTTGACATGAGTTTAACATGAAGCCAGAAGTTGGAGTTAGCAGTCTGACCTGGTGGACCCATTCGTTGGGAGTTTTAGAGACTGGCTGGCCCATTATTGGCCAGAAAAAAAATATGGCAAATTTTAGAGAAAAGTGTTAAGTTATACTATGTTATGCAGTGATTATGACATCATCCAGGAAAACTTGTTTGATGAGCCAACAACCGCATCATCAGCTTCAGCTTCGCACCTGTTGTGCGACAGCCAATTCGGCACCTGTTTCCAGGAGTTGCGCCTCTGCCTGCCGAGTTGTAGAAATTAGACCACCATGAATTGAAATGGGCCCCAAACAAAACTGCCGAAAATCCATATGACATCGAAATTTTGGATGGTTTTTTTCGGTCAGACATACTGAGAAATCAAAGTGTTCTAGCTTGAAAGCCATGGGTCAGCAAGGCTTTTACCAAAGGATTTCACCAAAGCTCGGTTTCTCTGCTTGTGTTCACTACGTGCAGCGACCTACACAAAACAAGATGATCATGCGTAATGCAGCCTCATTCCAATACAAGCCATTAAATAACACAAGCTGAAACTCAAACCCAGACCATCTGAGGCGCAGCCTAGACAAGCTGGATCCCAGGTGGAAGACAAGACAATCCCGGCGCAGGCGGACACAGCATTCCAGACAAGGTGGACACACTAAGACAGCATTGAGAACCCCAACAGCAAGCAGGTGGGGAAAAAACATGTGTAGTGAACATGATATATAGATATATGTCCATACATACATACATACATACATACATACATACATACATACATAGATACATAGATACATAGATACATAGATACATAGATACATAGATACATAGATACATACATAGATAGATAGATAGATAGATAGATACATACATACATACATACATAGATACATAGATACATAGATACATAGATACATAGATACATAGATACATAGATACATACATACATACATACATACATAGATAGATAGATAGATAGATAGATAGATAGATAGATGGATAGATACATACATACATATGTGTGTGTACATATCATATATATACATATCACATCTGTATCATATATATGTACATATCATAAACATATGTATATATATCATATCGTACTTGTCAAATATCAAACATCATATATCATATATTTTATATCGTATATTATATACTACATGTTATATCTCATATCTATATGTATATATATATATATACATATTTATACATCATAAATCATAAATCAATCATAAATCATAAATCATAAATCATATATCATATATCATATAATATATCAAATATCAAATATCGTATTTCATATATCATATATTAGATATCATAGATGATATCATATATCATACATTATAATTATAAATCATTCTAGAATGAGATGAGGTGACACACA
Source organism: Breviolum minutum Mf 1.05b.01 (assembly GCA_000507305.1). Taxonomy (NCBI): domain Eukaryota; class Dinophyceae; order Suessiales; family Symbiodiniaceae; genus Breviolum; species Breviolum minutum. Next base: position 32,626 of record DF239197.1, on the reverse strand, counting down.
AAAAACTGGATGCATGTATTTGCTACAGTGGCCAAGAGCGCAGCCTGTGCATTGCGCTCCTGTGCGGCCTGCAAGATCAAAAAAATGGCTGTCCCATACAATCCCATGCTGTCCACCCCATGCTGTCCACCTTGTCCAGAAACGGAAACTGAAACCTAAAAATGCATTTTTAACTTAACTACTTGGTGGTTTCAACCCCTCTTGAAAAATATAGGTCAAATTGGGAATCTTCCCCAGGTAGCGATGAAAATACAAAATATTTGAAATCACCACCCAGTTTAACTATTCATCGATCGATATCAATTGCACCTTTGAAGCTTTGTGCAGCAAGACCATCCGATGCTTCAGCATAGACACATCCTTGGCGATGCTGGGCGGCAGTTTTATAGCTGTGTTTTTTAAAACTGCTGCTCACACAAACTAAAAAAAGAAAGAAACAAACAAAGAAGAAAGCATTTTGTCATTTCATCGTGCCACCAGCTTCCACCAGCACTTCCTATCTGTGAAGCTCCTTGCCTGCGTAGTGAAGGACACGTAGTGCTGTCCTGGCTTAAGGCTTGCCATCAATGTCTCCCACCTCAGACATTGATATTCAGCGCTGCCACCAATCCCATTTACGACTTAGCACCTAACGTTGGCACTAAGTATCTGTAACTGCTCTGCTGTCACATTCAGGGCGATTTCCACTGCTCTATTCTCTGTGAACCCAACCAGTTCTTCATCTCCGACATGAGATCAAGACTGTTGTCAGTGACCTCCGCACATCAAAATTCAGATAGCAACATGTTGACTAAGTGAGCTATGTTTCATCAAATTTATCAAAGTGTTTGTCGTGAAAAAAAATCCTCAACATAACACGGAATTCTTAAGTTTGCCTTTCTATTGGATGAAAATTGTCCTTGCATCCTGGCGGAACACTCAAACAAACAATTTTCAATCCTGGTATGTGTGAAAAAGAATTGACATCAAAACGTTGGAACTACATCCCGCTTCAACAGCAAGGTAGCAGAAGACTCGCCTGGCTCGCAGGTGCTAACTCATCATTGCCTTAACCCAAAATATCAAAACAAAGCAAAGTAGCATGGGAAAGGAAACAAACAAAATCTGAAGAACTGAATCCTCGCAATGAAAATGCAATGGAAAAATCAAGCACTCGAGAACCCCTGCTCCCAGCACATGGCCAAGTGATGCATACACTGCGACGGCGAAAAGAAGACCTGCAGGCAAATCATTTCTCCATTTCATTTCCAAAGGCAATCAAAATCCTAAAGTTTGATTGACTTAAAAAAAAACAGTTTCATTTCAAGACAATTTGGCTAAGGCTCTTCAGATTCATTTGTATCCCTTTGCAGGTTTTTGGACTCTGAAGATGCTGGATGTGATTCCCGCCTCCTACGCACACGCAAGGCTATAGCAAAAAGCGTGCCACTTGCAACCTGGCGACAAACGCAGCATCTCATGGCCGCAGTGATGATTAGCAATGCTTCTCGAGTTCACACATGAAATGCAAGTGGATATAAACATAGCCCCTTGGAAAGGTCTTTCAAGGTGTATAAGTATAAATTAGTTTCCCTTTTTTTGGGGGCAATCCCCTTTTTTTTTGGCTGAAGTCACCCTGAACAATGCCAAGGCAACCCATTCTTGACGTAACTGTTCTCTCACCACTGGAGCACGTCCCCGGACCTCGGATCGAAACAAAAAAAACGGCAAGGAAGCAGCCCACAGTTTTTTCCCAAAGCCAAGCAGCTGTAGTTCTGGAGAAGGTCAAACGTGGAAATCCAGTTGTCTGGATTGGCGCCAGCATGGATGTCTCTGGAAAAAAATTCAAGTTTAAGATTTCAAGGTGTTTTTGTCACCCAATTTCTTGGGGTTGCCATGGGTCTTTTTGGGAAGTCGATTCAAAAATTGGAGTCAACGCAACATAGCCACATTTTCCTGGAAAAGGAGGGATTCCATGAATTTTAATTGAAAATAGCTGCAAGTTTCTGTGCCAAAAGTTATTTTTCACAAAAGGCCCCGGTTTCGAGCCAAGCTTAACGAAGTAGCAGAAGCTACTTAAGACACCTCTTGGAGCACGACAAACAGACATCGAAAAATAAAAAATAAAAAAGAACATATTTCTTCCCTCCAGGGGATTAACATATCCCACCTTGGGAATAGGAAAATCATCTTCAAAATGCCATTTTTGGGGGATATGTTAGTTCCCTGGAGGGTATTTCTTCTCTCGGGTTTTTTTATGATTTTGTGTGTCTTTGTTCTTGTCCAACTTGTCCCTTGCCCGCGCGATTCGTGTCTCTTTACCTTGCTTTCTTTATCTTTAAATGAGAAACGAACTGTTGAGATATTGCCTACGCAGGCCGTATACCTATGCAACAGAACCATATAAAGCCATTTCAAAACTTGCAGCAGAACTGCTATGATTTTTGAACTAAAACATTGCGTGACCCAAATACCAGGGGAACCAAAAAACTCCAAACCAAAAAAAATGTAGTTTCATGGAACAGTCTTCTTTAACATGTTGTACGTAATATGCTCTGTTCCGAACGTAGAATGGACTCTGTTCGGGGGAATATTCATAGCTGGTGGATCATCCTGAGTCAAAGCGATCTGCGTGTCACGTCGCAATGCATCTGAAAGCATCTGCCAACAACGTTCATTTTGTACAACTTTTCAGACAATTTCCATGCAATCATCGAGGACGCGAAACAGTCCATGTTCAGGACCGTTAAGGGTGGCCATGTGTTATTGACACGATGGCTCCACCAGTGGAAGTATCCTTCGCGATGGTTGTTGTACTGTTTCTAGTTGAAGGCGACAGGACCACAACTACAACTTCCAACTGGGAACTCAAGACATTTCAGTGGCAGGTCCAGACCAAAGGTGACAGAGGGGACTCGAGATTTTTTGGCACCGGGGGGTCTCTCCTGCAGTGCGATGTGTAAATTCGGAGCAGCCAGAACACGAGGTGTCGCGAAGAGGACATTCCAGCACATTAGCCCATAAGTCTTGCTATCCTACAATGGTGGGAAATATTTTTTTTTGTCTGTACGTGGCATGGCTCAACGAAATCGCTGTCCGGGCGGTCGCCCTTCTGTCCGCTATCGAAGAGACGTAAAGTGGTGAAAGTTACGTATTGGTTCCCAAGTTGACTTTTCGAAAAGCAACAGAACAAACAACAACACAGCGTTGCCATCAGACCTATAATGCAGACTCGCAGAGTGTGTATTAATGGGGAGAATATCAATGCTTTGCGCTTCGGCTTGACATGGTATTTCCATGGTAGACACAGATGATATCCAACCAAAACGGTGCAGGTAGCTCGTTTTCCCCGTGAGTACGGTCGGCTAAAAAAACGGCTTGGCACTTAGAGTCTGATGAACATGATGAACATCAGAGTCTCAGGGAAAAATGTCAAAGAACACTATACAAAAATGGTGGAGCATCACCCAAAACGGTTCAAAATATTAGCTCGGAGGTCTTAGCTCTCCATTCCTGGGAAGTTCAAAATCTGGAGATGTCCATGAAAAAAAAACATGCCCCCGCTCGACTCTACTGTTTTCGGAAGTGTTTTTCAGAGATTACCTTGGCACCATCTCCAGTTGTTACACTGATGGAAGGGATCTTTTGCAACCTTGTCGTCATACGATGTGTTCCGAGTTTTGCCCCTCAGGTGCTGATGCCACCTGTTGAAAAGCCAAGCTCAACACCATTTTTTGGTGAATCCCCCTCTAGATCCAACCATTCACAATGGATGCTCTGTACATATCCAACCCTCTCATTGCGGACAACAGACGGCCCTCAAAAAACACCCTTCAACCTGTGCGCCTGACTCCCTGACGAATCGGGGTCTGACGTCACGGCGGCCACAGCTGAACTTGGGGGACATCCCGGCATCAAAATCGCTGACCGAAGTGATGAACATCAGCGCTCCGGAGAGGTTGAAATAAATCTTCAAAAATGCCAACGATTGCGTTCAATTCGTTACGATTGCGTTCAATTCGTTGCCTAAACAGAAAATGTTGGCTCAGAGTCCTCCAACTTGACTTCAACACCTTCTGAGGTTGGAGATACTGCTACTGTTGGCATCGACAGCTTGGCTGAAGTCAGGTGTGCCGTTGAAGTCCTTGAAGACCAAAGCCAACAAAGCAAGAGGAGCCAAAAGGCAAATGGGATCAGTGGAAGCATACTATCCTTGGTTGTTGCTTGGACAAAGAATTCCAGGGTAGCAACTCAGAAAGTGAATTCGCCGTTGTGTTGGAACACTAGTATATAACAATAAAGTGAAATTTTTGTCACAACAATTAAAAAAAACAATGATACTGACAATCATTATCAAGTTCCTTGGGTCAACTAGAATATTTCGCCAACCTCAGAAATGCCCTGGCGAAAGGACAAAAAGACCAGTTCCAATTGAATTCACCCTTTCATGACATGACCATGAAAGTTATCTGTCATTTGTAAAACCGAAAAACAAGCAATTATCAGGTACTCAAAATTCTGATTGAAGGTTCTGAAACTTTCATTCAAGGATCATCTTCTGACATAGCCAGACACATGTCGGTAGAGAAGAGTATCAGCGAAAGTAGAAGTCCCGCTGGCAGCGGAAGAAGTATCGCTAAGGCCACACGAGAATGCAGGCAATGCTGGCGGTAACGCACAGACAGCCACCAAAGACGAGTACTGATACGTATCCAGAACAAGGCAAGCATACCACTCTTTGCCCAATCGATGAGAAGCCTGAAAGCCCAGATCACCTCAGTCATCAATGATTTGTGTGGCCGTTTCTGTAGCAGGGAATTTATGCTCACCTGCTGATGTGAATCTGGTGCAATCATTTCATGGCACAACCCCATCGACCCATCGATTGATCCGCAACTGAAGAGAAGGAAAATCGATGTTTTTTCCTAACCTTGGAATCCCGAGCTCTGAAAACGAATTCCCTGAAAAAACATCAAAGCACCAAAAAAAACCTCTCTAAAAGTCTCAGGATACTATATCTTTCCCTCAATCAAGCAGACTCGGAAAACAACAAAAAACTGAAGCTTCCCACCTGAAGGGGACCAAGATTGCCCGGATGTCCAGCTGCAATCTTCGGGATCAACGATGCCAAGCTAGGCAAGACTCCGGGAAGGATCACATACAGACCTCAGGAATACCCAGGTCAACATGGAACCTGTGACATAAACTTGCTTTCGGAATGAAAATTCAAGGCTTCACAGATTTATCATTCATCCTATAAATTGACAGAATATGCACTTTTCTTGGAAGAAGCATTGCAATGGGCATTACTTATTTTCTCAAAGTTTGGGGTTGTTTCATGTGTGCAACGAGGGATCCTTGGAAACCATCTCACTACAGCCATAAACAGCTTCATGACAGTGTGCAAAAAATGTGTATATATATAATATCTACATATATATATATATATATATGTAGATACACATATACGAATATGTGCAAAGCATTTTCTACACTTGTAGAGAATTGCCAAAGAGAATACGTGTTCAAAAATAGCAAAAGACACTGAACATCTATGAATTTCATTTCTAACAATTGAACTTGCTGGTTTCGTCAGCAAACTCCAACCAAACAGCGTTGGTGGATGTTGTTTGCCATTCTTTTTGGACATCAGGCCACAATTTGTGAAAAGGTTTGATCTACAAAAGTGCCCAAATATAGGATGACGGACCCGAAGGTATGCCACAATGATTAGACTTAAAACTCAGTCCTCGCCTTATTCATAGGCCTCATATAAATGTGTCACCGTTCTGCAAATGGAGTGAGCAAAATTGATTTACAAAAAATACCTGTGATGCAAAAACTACCAGGAAGCACCACTTTCCTCCAAATCCACAAAATCCCATGGCCATGGAACTATAGTTCAAAGGTAGCACATCGCTTCCCATTCTCTGTAGCACTTTGGGAGCAAGCTCTTCCTGCTGTGAGGTCGGTCTCAAGCCGCAAGTGTCAGGGACACTAAGAAAAATGAGATCCAAAAAAATCATCCTCCATTCAGCACCTCCAGGAGGAATTTTTCCCAGAAAAGCAGCAACCCACTATGCCCACACCCTGACATTTCAGGAACCATGAGGGCCACTATCCCTACCATCCTTCCCTTTCAGCCAGAGACACTTGAACCGTCTCATTAAAGCGCTCCAAATGTTGGCGGCCACCCTTCTCATCCGTTTCCTTGCCATACCATCGTCGCAACGTTTTGAAGACCAGCACACGATCACATGGAAGCTCCTGGTGTTCACCAACTTGCAGCTACTTCGAAGATAAATGGAAGTCAAATGTCAAAACTGAAAAGAATAAAAGTTGGGAAAAAAAAACGCAGGTTTCAGCATACCAAGTTCTTGAAAGCTTCTCAGCTTTGAGTACAACCACCACCTCTCAGAAAGACACCCTTGTGCCTCCCCAGCCTCTGGATGACGGTGGTTGTTCGAGCAGCAGAAACACTCGGCATCCTGCACCTTGAACATTTTCAGCCTCAAGGCATAAATTCGGCTTTCTTGACACTGGAATACACACAACCCTCGATCAAAATCTGTGAGTTTTGAAAAACGAGAAACTGATTGGGAAAGTCAGCCAAATCCTCAATCATTCCAAGGCCTATGTAGAAGAGCAGTGGCATCACAGGACCCAAAAATGGAAGATACAAGGCATTGTTCGCAGAAGTCTCCCGAAATTCTGCAGAACCAAAAGTTAGCATCATGGGATCGTGGTCAGAGTGTTCGCGAGCATCTTGAAGCACGCTGAATCCTTAGTGCACATATCCTTTCAGAGAATCATTCGGATTCTGGCCAGAAGTTTTGGTCAGGGCAGAATCATTCTCAATCAGATTGTACTTTGTCAGCAGGTCTGTGGGACTGCCAGTCCATAAGAATGGCAGTCCCATCGTCTTGTTTGTAAAGTGGAACTGTTGGTAAATTATGCCAACCGGGACATAACAATGAATCAGCAGCCAAATGAATCAATTTCCCTAATTACAGGTCCAAATCTTCAAATTTCAATCCTGCAAACGGTGCCAAGAGTCCAAAGTTGACCAAATGCAAGGCAGCCGAGAAAACCAACAAGATAACAGCCAACTTGGCCGGCATGACCTGGGTGGTTTTTTCTGAATTTTGCTCTATAGAACTTTAATGCTTTGCAAAGAGAAATGTCTCCATGTATCTTTGAAATCGAGATGGAAGCACTGCTTCCACCGAAAAATCTGTCTCCTAATGGTCGCCGCTTGACCGGATGCTTTTGCGAAAACTACTCAGAACTTGAAAAACCTGTTGGATGGATCATCCACGTTACTACCAATAGTAATGTTAATGATATTTATATGATTTACGCATATTTGCCGTTAGTTTCCTTGACGCTGATGCGGTTTGCTAGTTGTGGATGGAGACACATTCATTGGTATTGAAAATGTGCGTAGGCATATAATGTATATATATATATAATTATATACACACATATTGCCAAAAGACGTCGAGTCATCTGCTTTGTCACTTCTATGGTGCGAAGCTTGCGGAACCAGGGGCTTTTTCCTACAGTGCTTTCTGATTTCTGCATCTTTGCCTTTTTTATGCTGCAGTCGCCCAAGTGTCTCATATGATAGTTTCTTATCCGAAGACCTTAAAGACCTTTCCTCTTGACTGGAAATATTCTTTTGCACTGACAGAATGCGAAAGATGCATCTGCAGCATTTTATGTTCAGACAAGGTGACCAAGATTGGCTTTGGCTTCGGATCTCTCAGGAAGGTACTGATCTCATATGTGCACCTAAGGTCCATCATGGCGAGAGAAACACTTCATTTGGTATTTGTGGAATCAGTTTGCGAGCACAAACAGCTGGTACTAGCTGTTGATGGAAGAAATCCTGCACCGCCTGGGATGTACAAAACCTTGTGAATAATGGGATAAACTTCCTATCAACTGGTGCAGGATTTCAGCCATGAACAGTAGTAAAAGTCAAAAGTAGATGGCACAAATCCTGCGTATTCGCCCAACTGAAAAAAATTGGTGCTCTTTTCCGGAAAGACAATTTGCAGAGGTCCCTGAAGTTCGCACGACTTTGGCATCTCAAAAGGAAAATATACCGAGGAATATATTGAAGTACAGTAGATCATCTCCAAACCATTCCCCCAGGCCGCCACTCTCCCTTGTTGCCCTTTGCCATTGTCGCCATGATACCACAGGCGGCTGAAATACCGATGAGACCAAATGACGGTCAGTTGCTCTGCATGATCCAAAAACCCTGCCAAGCCAAAGACAGCTCGTCGTTTCCTCGGCAACAACTGGTGACTCCAAGCACTTTTGTTGCCGCAGTGGAGCAAAATGAAGACTTCACATGGTACAAACTAGACGATCCAAAGTCAACGGAATCATGTAAAATATATGATCATCTTGTTACATTGCTTGCTGTTTTCAGTTTTCTGTCCAGTAAGTACTTGTATCAATTTGGGTACACTTGGTGTGAACCTGTCAACTCTTGAACTGGTGAAGCCAGGCCCCCTTCACACCAGATCCATTCTATATCAAGTCTAATCCTTTTCAGAACAAAACCTTTGACACCAAACACATTTGCCAAACACATTTTACATCGGAAACCTTTCACGGCCGAAACCTTGCACACCAGCTCCCTTTTTGCACTTTTGGACCAGACCTTCTTGCAAGGAAAACTTTTTACGCCAAAAGGCTTTTGCACCAGAAATCCTTCACAACAAACACCTCTTGCACCAAATTCCTTTTACACCTGGCACTTAGAGATCTTCTATATATACACCAAAAACCCTCTACACCTGCTGCCCATTTGAAGCATTTCACGCCAAACAACTTTCTACACCGAATTTTTCTGCACCAAGAACCCTTTACAGCAGATCCCTTTTACACCAAACAAGCTTGCAAGAACAATCCTGCACAGCCAAAGTTCTCTACACCTTTCCAACTAATCTCTTTTACACCACAAGATTTTTGCATACATTTGCACCAAGCAATTTTGACACCAAAAAATCCGTAAAACGGATTTTTGCGAACCCTTCAGAGCAAACACCTGTTCTCCAGGCTAGTTGTGTTTGAACCCTCAAATTTAGGATTTTCATTGCGTGGTCCAATATGACCATATGAGGGCTCATGGTCAATGCGATTTCGCATGCTGGATTATCCCGAACTTATGGATGTGCTTTTTTAAAAAATCTTCGACTCAAAACGAAACTTTCACTTCTAAAATCAAGTGCGAATTACTCGTGGAATCGTCTAGCCTTTTTCAAGAAAATTTGCCAAAAAACACCCAGGGACAAATCCTCATCATGCTGCGGGATACACAGTTTGTCGAAGAACACGTGAATGGGATGTCGCAAGACATAAGTGCGGATCCGCTGCCAGAAACAAAGCACCACAGGGAACACTGCGTAGACCTTGGCGTTTTGTTTTGCACATCCCACCTGGAACCCTCCAAGACGTAGAAATCATTGCCCCGGTAACACCAGCACTGACCACAGACTATGTGTCACATCTCACTGTTTTCAAAAAAAAAATGGACATCCGTTCAAAAGCAGCAAAGGCGCAGAAAGTTCCACCCAAAGTGCATCTGGAATGATCCCACCAGCTCGCAAGATGCCGACGAGAAGGCTCACCTAGGTTGCTGACAGGTGTATCGAATCAGTGGGACCTTCTAATAATGTGTGTGTATGTGTATATATATTTAACATGTTGTGTATACACGAGTGTAAGTTGTTGTAACATGCGTACAACCCAAAACTATTGATCATTGTCATCTGTCCTCCACATCACATCTGGAAGTAAGTAGAAAAGGTAGTGATGCTTTGATTCAAGGCCGATAGGTGCCTCTTTGCATTGGGCTTGTGTAAGTGCTGGTCCAAGTGATATGAGTGGGATTCATGAGTCACTACCGTTTACCGCCGCCCTACCAATCGATTCTGTCAAGTTCTGTCAATGTCAGTCAGTGCTTCGGTGACCAAAGGGTAGAGCCTAAGGGAAAGCAACTCGAACTTCCAACGGATCTAAAACGACCGGGTCTGGGAAACTCGCGGCAGAAAGCCAAGGCCCATGAGCTCACACGCCTTCACTGCTTTCCGGCGAATTCCATTCACCAAGTGACCAGCAAGGAGCACACAAAGGCAGCTCTTGAATTGTAAATGACCATCAATGACCTCAGAGTGGCTACGGTGACATGGGTGACATGGATCAGTGGCATCTTCACAACCCTCCATGGGGACCTCAACACGTGGGGAGGCCGGGGACCGACCTCCACGACCTTGAAGACCAAGGTACATAAATTTCAACCAGCGACTGGTGCCCCAATCATGACTCAAGAAGGAATGAAAGGAGCTCATCTGCTTGCTTTGTTGATAAAGCCGGTGATCAAGTTTGAACATTCCAGGCTCTGGTCGTTCGATATTCCGGCCAAAGCCACCCATACAAACATCCTTAGAACTGTATTTGACACATGAATCTCCTTGGCAATTCTGCAGAAAACAGGCTGCCAGAACAACAACAAAATGAAAAAACACATCTCAAAAGTGAATCAATTCAGCTGGATGCTGTTTATTCAAGGATCCAAAGATATACCACGCAACAGTTCTTTGGGAATTTCAGTTTGCAGCTCTTCTAATGAAGACGTGGCTGTCGCAACTGACTCCATGGCTTCTTTGAAAAGTCTACCACACTAAGCGACTCTTGAGCCTTTGCGTAAAGGAATTGTTCAACTTGCATGCATTTTTAGTGTAGGCATTTGTTCTTCAATGAGCCTCAGGCGAGGACTTACGAAACATGTAGTGCAGAAATTGAGCTGGAAACTACGAACCATTCCAACAGCAATCCAAGCAAATTGCAGAAAAATTCGAGATCTTCAGTAAAATGTTCAAAGTCCTTCATCCACAAAACAAAACAAAAACAACAGCCGGTCCGTCCGTTTTTGCGCGGTCCAATGCTCTTCCGGTCATGGCATCGAGCATCTCCAGTCCACGGGGGAGCCCGGATCCTCAGGAATTCAACTCAGAATCTAAGACTAAAAAAGATGGAAGATGATGAAGAGTCGACATTCTCCTAGCACAGGATTTGGAGATGCAGCTCCACCAGTTGCAGCACCAATAACCCTTCTTTGCTACGAAAAACTTTCCAAGCTTTCATACAAACGTTGATGGGTCCAAATAAACCCTTGCCAAATTTCCATTTTCCCTGTGTGAGATCTTACTTCAGGAAGACTTTACAGTTATTTGGATAGTTGTTAGAGTACGTGTTCCGGACCGTTCGCTTTATGACTGCTGAACCTACACAAATCGGACGAAACGAAAGTGATTCATTACCTTCGCGGTCAAGTGAGTCAATAACAAGAAGATTATTCCGGAGTCACATCGTTGACGGTGCTCTAAACAAGAAGGCAGGAATTCGACGCAGAGCAGCTAAGTTATTGGGCAAACAATAACATCTAGCCGAGATTCAGTCCAACGTGTGACCACGTGCCAACATAAAGGCGTACTGGAAAGTTGGAGAGCGCAAGAAACTTACCAATTCAGGTTTTCGAAAGAGTTTGAAGAGGCTTTAATTCTGGATTGAATCGCTTCGAGATCAATGCTGCTGTGCCCAAATCTCAAACATTGAGAATATTTATCTCTGGGGTTCATTGGCGGTTAACATGTCGCTAAGTTTTTTTCACCTAGAAGTGATACCACCTTGGATCATCCCATGAGCTTGTAGAACCTTCCGAAAAATGGACAAAAAACTGTCTGGACATCATAGAGACAATTCTGAAAGTCAATTCTTCATCGCGAAGCCAGTTAAGCTGGTCGGTAACAAGTTTGACCTGCTTTGCGTTGTATTGCCATGCTTGTAATAGGTCGATAACAATTAGGTGTAACTAGCGGACTCGCAAACCTTGAACTGTACCACATCGCAACACGAGATCAACCTGGAGAGGAAGAGATTCTAGCTGACCTTTGAATTACGCCTGCAGCGCTGCAGAGGAAAGACTGAAGTGATAATTCTGAACAGCCAATTGACTAAAACGCCAGGACTGTGGACAAACAACGGGTTCCTGAGGATGTCATCAGCATTTCTTCCAATGAGAAAGACAAGAGAAACTACGATGATGATAGTGATACATCGTCCGGGGGTTTTAGAGTACCTGCCCACAGTAATCTATCGATGTCATGATTGCCTGGTCTCTTATTGGGGAATGAACGACTGAGTTCTGGCAGTGAGAAGGACCAAGTGGAGGACAAGTCTTCACCTCTTGCAGATGATCTTGTTTGCAAAAGTCTCAGGTGTGCAAGCTCATCTGGAGTCCAATGAATTCAATATCTTTTCCCAAAGGTGCTTTTACAATCCTGAAGATTTTTCAAGATCCAAGATCTATCAAGAGATATTGCTTCATCAAACCCCAGCAATTTTCTGGTCTTCGTTGCCACCTTCTCTGGGCTTCGCAGGCCCCGATTTCCTTGGAAAATCGTTGTGGAAGAGAATGCGGAAATAGAAACATGCATCATTAGAATCAGAACTATTAGTTATATATGTTTTTTGTCATTATATGTCTATACTGTCTATACTATAGTTGCTTTGTTACTGTATGCAACTCATCTGTGTACCGGGGCCGTTATTTACCATCGTTATACCACATCACAAGATCGGTATACGAGTATACAATTCTTCTATCTATACATGTATAGATATACATCTCTCTCTCTCTCTCTCTCTTACTCTGGCACCATCTGGTCGCGGTAGGGAAGAGCTTGCAATGACTGTATGCTACCCAGTATTGTAGAGGGTGACCATTTTCCGGCGTAATGACAATGCTAGACTTCTCATACAGCCATATGAAATAACAAGACATCTGTGCTCAGCACCACAGGGAAGCAAGCTCCAAATATCACGCAGTTCTGGACCATTGATGGCCATAATAAATTTATGCCCGAAATCCTTCGATCGTCCTCCCGCCCCTTGAGTGCCCGACGCTCCAGATTCGGAAACCTGAATTGTTTGCTGCTTGTTCAGACAAATCTTGGTTCTTTATGATTACAACGAATGGTGAATTGGATGTAAATTGGTGCTTTGGGTTGGTGGTTTGGGATTCGAATCGGAATACCCCGTAACAATCCCTTTCATAAGGGGATCCTAGGAATCCAAACCACCAACTACCATTATATATATATATACATATAGTTGATCTTTTGAAACCTTCCGAAATATCGTAAAACCAAGCTTTTCAGGACATGTTGGTTTATTGTTTCATCTTTTCAACAATGGCCGAGAAATCGGGAAGATCTCAAACAAATCAATTTGAAGCATTTTGGACACCAAATCAACCAGCAGAAGGATCTTGCCAAAGGATGCAAGGATGTCTATGGCAAGAGCTGGGCGACCAGCAAGGTAAGGCTTCTGTGACAGCAGTACCCTAGTGAGGCTACCAGACTTCCTGGTCATTCTGGTCCCTTTCAAGAAAATGCATGGACCAAATGGATGCAAATGGTACAGTACCAAATCAACTCCCGATCTCAACAAAAAAACATGCTTGAGAAAATCCAGCCTAAAGCCATCAGGCCAGCACCAAAATACATGTTTAGAGAAACGTGGGCTGCAGTGCACCACACCAAACTGCTCTGGTCATGCATCCACAGGTGACTCGACAAAATCTTTCATGACTTCGCCACTGGCCTGCGCTGGCGGTGCTGCTGTGCCTCATCCGGAGCGTTGCTAGTGCTAGATACCAGCCTACACACATAATCACAAAAATGAAACTAATATCCTCAGCAAATACGGTAAGAAGACAAGTTTTGATTGGGGCACAGGATTTTTTCCAAACTCTTCTGCTTAAAGGTTTCCAAAACTTTCAAAGACTGATTAGGGCCAGATCCTCTGCCGCAGCAAGTCACAAGAGTGTATCAAATACGAGCAGTGACGACACCTATCAACACCTTGAACAGGGACTCAACCTAAAATGAAAACAAAAACACGTTGGGTCTGCCACCATAGCTCACTTGACATCCATTCCGCTTGACCGCTCAACACACAACAGCGAAAGCGGAAGTGAAAGCTGCTGATGCTATCTCAAGTTCATCAAAGCTTCATCAATGACATCCAAGGATATTTGATTTGAAAGAAAATGGTCCTTAAGGTGGAACGCCTATGAAAAACCCGATGAAAAACCCAAAAAAAAATCCGAAGGTGCAACTTGCGTCCTCAAGCGTCACCCTTTTTTCCTTCCAACGAAGTCATGGAGCGATTGCGGATCCACTGGTGACATCCTATCCACGGGTTGGACGCTTCCTATGGTTCCTGGATCCATGGGCTCATGCCTCATCTTAAAGAAAATGATGCATAGATTGATTGTATCGAAGTATGAAGATATATGAAATTGATGAATTGATATAAATTGAATCTGAATATGTAGATTATGTAGATATATGTTGTATCTTGAAGATATGATTGATGTAGTGGAATGTAGTGGATGCATATGCTCTGAACACCCTTCCACGTCCTCGCATCGACTTACAGACAGTCTCACTCTTTGCAGTTTCGGCTAGAACTTTGCCAGCTCAATGTGAAACACAGGCAGGATGAGATCAACCGATCAGCCGCTAGCCTGCACAGCGGTAAAAGGGCCCCAAATTTCAGCATAGGAATCACACAGAACGTGGGATCAAGCCATGGATCGAAAGTCTGCCAGAGACTCCCCAATTTATTCTACCTCTCTGGTTCCAAGTTCCACCCATGTTCCAAGGGGAAGCTCTCAAGTTGATGGACCATAAACGTGCAAGAACGAGATCAAAAGTGAATTACACCAACTTACACCAATGACCCATGCTAGACTATGCTATGCTACACTGCTCCAATACGTTTCGCTCCAGTGCTATCGCAACAGCTTCAACATGCACTGCTAATGAACATCCAAGAACTTGAATACAAGGCACACGACACAAATTTTCAGTGTCAACAAACTAGTTTCATCTCGAAAACAAAAGACCCGAAAGTAGTCATATCAAATCGACTTGGAATAAAAGTAAAAATGAAAACAATGCACAAACATGTCCGTGTATGTCCGTGTCACATCAAACAGTTAAACAGCCGTATACAGCAGTATCTTCCTGATCATCGCTGATCCTCCTCTTCTCTCCCTTCCCTCGGATCATGTCTGCGTAGATCCCCTTCGGTCCGGCCTTCCAGTTCCCCCCGGTGGCCACGAAGACGCCGCAGCTCCTCCTCTGGGATCCCCTTTGTCATCCGCAGCTTCGGCCAGGCGCCATCCGGAAGTTGTTGCCAGGCTGCTGCGGGGATCTCGGAACAGTTGTCGAAATCCAACTCTTCCAGCAGCGGCGAGCGGCTCAACGCTTGAAGCAAATCTGCGGCTCCATCTGCTCCTTGGGTGTCTTTGACGAAGCACCTGCAGTGTCTTGTCAGCATCGATCTGTTGAAAGGATGATGGGAAGGCGACAAGTCAAGGTACATCTCGGTCAACTCTGACTCATACGACAACTTCACAAACCTATACAAATCTGACCTTGGACAACATCCAACAGAAACAAATAAATACGCGTAGAAAAAAGAAAACCTTCAACCATTTCTCTCTGCGGGGCACTCTCTGAAACCTGCCTTCTTCAAGTTGAGCCACTTGGCACTACGAACTTTCTGCCACGCCCCTGTTGGAATCTGATTACATTTGGAAAAATCCAACTTTTCCAGCTGTGTCGACTGGCTCAAGGCTTCAAGCAAATCTGCGGCGCCATCTGCTCCTTGGGTGTCTTTGACGAAGCACCTGCAGTGTTTTGTCAGCATCGATCTGTTGAAAGGATGATGGGAAGGCGACAAGTCAAGGTACATCTCGGTCAACTCTGACTCATACGACAATTTCACAAACCTATACAAATCTGACCTCGGACAACATCCAACAGAAACAAATAAATACGCGTAGAAAAAAAGAAAACCTTCAACCATTTCTCTCTGCGGGGCACTCTCTGAAACCTGCCTTCTTCAAGTTGAGCCACTTGGCACTACGAACTTTCTGCCACGCCCCTGTTGGAATCTGATTACAGTGGGAAAAATCCAAGTTTTCCAGCTGTGTCGACTGGCTCAAGGCTTCAAGCAAATCTGCGGCGCCATCTGCTCCTTGGGTGTCTTTGACGAAGCACCTGCAGTGTTTTGTCAGCATCGATCTGTTGAAAGGATGATGGGAAGGCGACAAGTCAAGGTACATCTCGGTCAACTCTGACTCATACGACAATTTCACAAACCTATACAAATCTGACCTCGGACAACATCCAACAGAAACAAATAAATACGCGTAGAAAAAAAGAAAACCTTCAACCATTTCTCTCTGCGGGGCGCAAGAAGAAATTTGCATTCTTCAAGTTGAGCCACTTGGCACTACGGACTTTTTGCCACGCTGCTGCTGGGATCTCGTAACAGCCGCCAAAATTCAACTCTTCCAGGAGCGGCAACTGACTCAATGCTTGAAGCAAATCTGCGGCTCCATCTGCTCCTTGGGTGCCTCTGTCGAAGCACCTGCAGTGTTTTGTCAGAATCAATCTTTTGAAAGGATGTTGGGACTACATATACGACAAGTCCAGGCACATTCTATCTTAAACCCGTCTCGGCGAACTCCGACTCATACGACAACTTCGCGAATCTCACCATGCTCATGAATTCGAACAGTTGCCAACTGAGACAAATTAAGTACTGACATAAAAAAACAAGAAAACCCTCTGCCCCCAACCATTTCTCTCTGCGAGGCACGCTCTGAAATCTGCCTTCTTCAAGTTGAGCCACTTGGCACTACGAACTTTCTGCCACGCCCCTGTTGGAATCTGATTACATTTGGAAAAATCCAACTTTTCCAGCTGTGTCGACTGGCTCAAGGCTTCAAGCAAATCTGCGGCGCCATCTGCTCCTTGGGTGTCAGTGTCGAAGCACCTGCAGTGTTTTGTCAGAATCAACCTGTCGAAAGCACCTTGGGACTACGACAAGTGCAGGTATACAATCCAACTTAAACTTAAACCAATCCAGGTCAACTCCAACTCATACGACAACTTCACAAATCTCTGCAAATCTGAACTCGGACAACATCCAACAGAGACAAAAGCAAGACAACAAGAAAACCTTCAACAACATCCTTCAACCATTTCTCTCTGCGAGGCACCACCTGAAATTTGCCTTCTTCAAGTGAAGCCACTTGGCACCATGCAATTTTTGCCACGCTGCTGCTGGCATCTGACTACAGAAGTCAAGATCCAAGACTTCAATGGGCGAAGAGCTCAAACGTGCCATTAGCTCCATTGCATCGGAATCCAAGTCTACAGCGACTGCAATTTTGAGTCGCCTCGGTCCCGCCAGTGCCACGCTGTCACCTGCTGCAATTTCAAGCGTCGAAGTCGAAGGTGTGGGACACTTGGCGCCTTCAGCTTTGAGTTGAAGCCTTGCACGCTCCTCCTTCGGGATGCCCCATGCATTATCAGATGCATCTTGCAGCTTCGGCCATGCGCCGTCCGGAACTTTTTGCCACGCTGCTGCTGGGATCTGAGAAAAATAACCAAACATCAACTCTTCCAGCAGTGGGGACTGGCTCAACGCTTGAAGCAAATCTGCGGCTCCATCTGCTCCTTTCGTGTGATTGTCAAAGCACCTGCAGTGTTTTATCAGCATCAATCTGTTGAAAGGATGTTGGGAAGGCGACAAGTCCAGGCACATTCTATCTTAAACCCGTCTTGGTGAACTCCGACTCATACGACAACTTCGCGAATCTCACCATGCTCATGAATTCGAACAGTTTCAGACAAATACACACCGGAACAAAAAACAAGAAGACCTTCAACCATTTCTCTCTGCGAGGCACTCACAGAAATTTGCCGTNTACGGACTTTTTGCCACGCTGCTGCTGGGATCTCGTAACAGCCGCTAAAATTCAACTCTTCCAGCAGTGGGGACTGGCTCAACGCTTCAAGCAAATCTGCAGCGCCATCTGCTCCTTGGGCGCCTTCGTTGAAGCACCTGCAGTGTTTTGTGAGAATCAATCTGTTGAAAAGATGTTGGGAAGGCGACAAGTCCACGTACATTCCACCTTAAACCCATCCAGGTTCATTCCAACTCAAACGACAACTTCACAAATCTGACAAAGCTTCAGAATTCGAACAGTTTCCAACAGAGACAAATTCTGACATTTAAAAAAAACAAGAAAACCCTCTGCCCCCAACCATTTCTCTCTGCGAGGCACGAGCTGAAATCTGCCTTCTTCAAGTTGAGCCACTTGGCACCATGAAGTTTTTGCCATGCACCTGCATGGATGCCAGAACAGAGTTGAAGATCCAAGGAGACCAAGTTGCAGCATCGCAGGGTCGTGAAGAAATCCAAGTCACCACGTTCTTTGCCATGTTCTTCAGAAAAAATGTGGATCAAATGTTCACGGGCAGCGACTGGAAGGTGCACGGGACACTTCAAGTCCACAAGGTATCGGAAAGTGGCCGGAGTGAGATTGCCCGTGTCGACCTTAATGGAGTGTTTGCCCAACGAAGCAACCACGGCTTTGGGCACCTGACAACAGGGGAGCCGAAAACGACAACGCAAGTGCGACATCTGCACGGCCGACTGCCCTGCCTCTGAGTCTTTTGTTTTGAAGGCCGCCACAAAGGAAGAAAGATAAATCGAACCATCTTCTCCACCTACCGGGTTCTTCATAACAAACAGCCATGGCACTTGACAAGCTTCTCACGTTTGTAGCCCCTCCAACCCCCACTTCAAAGTTGAAACTGAAAACGGGTGAGCGTACCTAACATGAATGGCTGTTTTTTCTGAAGGCCGATGGCGACAACCCGAAAGAAACAACTTTGAAGTTGGGGGGCGCGGGGGGATCCCACGATTGAATCTACCGTTCTATCGGATGGCTGTTTTTTAATGAAGAACCCGGTATCAAAGGCCAAACAGAGTGGATAGCTTTTTTCGATGTTGTTAGTGACATTTGTCATATTTCAATCATGATTTTTTGCTATTTGCTTTCTGGCTATTCCAGGGCTCCAGACACAATGCAGTCAAGGCTGGCTGCTCCAAGTGGCTGCCATAATAACTCAACAGAGTCAGCCCTATGAAGCTGCAAGTCGTGATGATCAGCCAGCCAATCAAATACTCCACAGGAAACTCCTTCAGACAAATGGCAAACAGGCTGATGACTCGTATTGGCCAAACAAATTTGAAGCAAACTTCAAGGGTGCTGAGGCTTGACATGTGCCGCCTTGGCATCTGCAGGCATCCAAACTCTGTACTGCGTGTGCAACAGCACTTGCGGCAGTCCAGCGGCAAGTACGAGGAAGGCGTGGAGCATCAAAGAATTCCTTCTGGCGTCAACAAAAAAGAAGAGTTCGAGTCAAACCCAGATTGGCTTATATTCCCGTAGAATCCATGTATGGCAAATTTACTATACATTTGCATTGAATTTGTGGTAAATTATATATATAGTATAGCTATAAATCTACCATACTTTGATTCAAATGGGATTGGATTCAGATGATACCGGGCTCAACTTTTCTATGACCGACATCAGTGCGAGCTTTGATGCATCTTGCAGCTTGCATCCCCGTGAGATCTGAGTCTTTGCTGCTGCTTTCACCCGTGAAAAAAGCTGGACGTTTAGATCTAGACTTCCATAGGTGCGAGATGCCTTTTCTTCTGACTTTTAAATTCATTTAGTTCCTTAAATGTTTGTTGGAAAAGATGATTTTCCACCTTCGCCTGCAGATGTCCACCCCTTTGCCTCAAAGGAAGCAAAGAATGAGGCTGAAGAATCTGGCCTGGATGTGCTACCACTGAAGCCTAGGGTTGAAGATGCTTCAAAAGAGTCATTGGGTCATCAATTCATCAACCACTCATAGCTTGCTTCATCAAAAGTTGTTGTCGCTCTTGACTTGTCCATTGACACATCATGAGTTTTCCCTGCAAGTTGTTCAACATTTCGTCAGTTTTTTACATCTTATAACATCTCATAAGTCGCTGGTTCCAAGGTGCCAAGATGTCAGTCAGCTCTGCCTCCGGGAAGCACAGCCCTGCAGCGGCAACAAAGAACCCAACTGCAATGGGGCCGCCCACATGGCCGACAAGCCATGACCCTCGAATGGAGATGTGGATGAGGTTGAATGCGAACATTTTGCTGCCCACTTCGAGGCTTCTGGCCGCTACCAAACAGCACATGGTTGGGCCCCAGCCGATCTTTCCAGGTAGCCCCAAGACTGCAGAATCCATCTTGTCGCGGCTAGCAAAGCTAAGTCCTGCACTGAAGCATGAGATGCCAATGGAAATTGCCATGCTGACTAAATCTGCGCTGGAAAATTTGATGGATGCGATGCTTTGGATGCCCACCATGAAGGACATCAAAAAGTTGCTCTGTACCAATGCAGAGATTGCTGACTCTGCGACCTTCAGAGAGAATATGCATGTTTATGCATATCACATCTACCTTTCAAAATGCACTCCCGCGCATGCCATACTGACATTCCACCATATTCCACCTACGTCCGTCCAATTGAATCTTGCATGTGTCTAATATCTGCCAATAATCTCTTCCCGTTTTTTTCGTATTCTTTCCGGATCTCTGCATGCTACCAAAAGTAGATGTCTGATGTCTGCTTGATCCAATCAGTTCACCCGCCTCTGCATGCTTTGCACTTTCCATGAGGGGGTGCTTCCTGGGCAACAGCAGCTTTCGCAACCCTTCCCAGGCTTGACATCTCAAGAAACTTTGGAACAACTCACCCCTAGAACATCCTGTAGATCTTAGCAAGGTTGGCGACTTTGGACACTGAACCGCTGTCTAATACACTGCTTGTGCCAGGTGTCTTCCGGAAGCGTATCGACACCATCGCAAGGATCAACATGTATGTTTGGGTAAGAATAGCAGTTAGGATGACCAGCTTCTGCATGACGTCTGAATGGATGAGGCCCTTGAAGAAGTTCTGGTCTGGGGAGAGTCTCTCTCGCCACCGCAGGGCTTCTCGGATGCTGACAATGGGTGGGATGAGAAGACCAAGGAAATTGAAGAGGCAGTAGTCCCAAAGATCCTTCTGGTAAAAAAGAAGTAGCTGCTTGATGTCGGAAGCGATGTCGACGTAGAAAATGCCCTGATAAACTGGTAGAATGAGTCTGTGAATCGCTCAAACCTGGAGAAATTACATCATCAACATCTAGGACCTACAGGAAACGTCCGCAACCCCAGCTCGACCCACTCAGGCCCGGGCAACGACCAATCCAAGAGTATCCATCCAAAAGAACGCACTTTGACCAGTCAGACTTCTGATAGACCACGATGATGAATAGATCACGCCCACGATGTGATCATAGTCGCTGCCACGCATAGCCCGCAAGCCGATGACCTGCACAGGTCTTTTCGGGTCCAGAGAATTCATTCGAAACCAGAGAGATCTGCAACCAGTGGAAGTGTTTGTGGCTATGTTTCAAAACGTTTCAAAGGTATGGGGTCCCAAAAACATCCAAAAACCATGGGTTTCCAATCCTAAAATTTCAACCATGTCAGGTGGATGTGGAAGGTCCCTAATTTTGAGCTCCCATCTGTGTAGGAAGATGATGAATTCTCCTAACTCGTGAGGTGTGTACTCGTTAGGCTTGCTTACGGAGTGCAGATTCACCAGAATATTCCATGGATTTGATGGTGATAACCTTGCTTTAGCTCGATGAACAAGGCATTCACTTCAGGCGTTCCATGTTCCAGTGAACTCGGCGAGTTCCAACTCTGATCTGTATCAAATTCTAGCATCTGACCATGACTCACCAAGCTGACTTAGAGTCCCAACATGTCACATGTCACATGTTCAATCCATCAGCGCCTTGCTGTGGTCTGGGCTGCCAGCTGCCAGCTTTGCCGTAGGCGGCACCCAGTCCACTTTGCCGGGGAATTTCGGAGCCGGATGAAACCAGTGACCTGACAGAGGCTCCAACCAGGTGGTCTCCCCGTTGCAAAGCACGACCTGCGGGTCATAGAGTTCACTGGCTCCGGTCTCGGTGTTCTTCACCTCAGGCATCGTCACTGTTGGTTAAAAGGAACATCTTTTCGTCTTGCCTTATGGAAAAAAGCTAGTCCACACAATGTCCTTACATATCTTACATGAGAAATCATCTAAATCATCTGAAATACAATGTGTTTGCAATTCGGTATTGACAAAACCATGAACAAAGTGAGATGTTCGAAGAAAAAATCACATGTTTTGTTGGCCCACAGCTTCAGCTTTGGGCCTCTTGGACGCGGAATCCAAGAATTTCATCTTCGTCCTCCAGGGTCACTGGGACCTTCATGTCAAATGCTGCCGGAGGATGCAGCCAGATGTCACAGGCTTCTGGAAGATCAGGATGTGTGATCTTGATGGCTTTCAGCAGTGCAAACTTGGACTTCGTTATGTCAACTTTGCTCCATTCCTTCAAGGGTGAGACAATGAGAGTTGAAAAACGCGTAGAAACCAGAAAAAGAAAACCAAATTGGCAATGCAAGTGAGACATACTTCAGGAAGAAAGTTCACGAACCAGTTACAGTATTTACAGTTATATTATATACAACAAACGAAAACTTGGTAACTAGAAAAAAGATGCCGTGAGAACATAACCCAACGTTGTAGCATGTTAAGTTTAGTGAGGAAGAGCCATTTTGCTAAGGTTGAGGCATGACCGGATCAGCTGAGATTCCGTGATGTACGGAAGCTTTTCAATCCACCCAAGCGTTGCAACGATTTCTTTGGGCGAAGACCTGGGCATGGACATGGCAAAACGGTCAAACGAATGGATTCGCAAAACATCTCCGCATCCAAGGAGCGATGGAAACATCCATCGGAGCACGGTTTGCACACCAGTTTCCGCTGTCCGAGTCTATCTTCAATGGAAGACTTCCTGTCTAGAACTCATAATCAATCATTCATCTCCCAAATGTGACCCGTCAAGTCACTGCCGCTCCACATCAATCAGCAATGCGCGAGCGTCCTCCATGTCCTCCAAGTCACTGCACGTCGAAAGTCTGACCTGCGCACAACTAGACCAGAAGTAAAATTAATCATATCATCACAAACAAACATTTAGGGGCGAAGCTCGCCCCCCACTCACACCCTCACAATTTAGTTTTCCTCAGGTTTTCTCGCATCTTCTCAAAGTGTTTGGGAGTTTGGGTGTTTTTTCATCTTTGGGTTTTTTTTTCGATTTTTTCTGAAGTTCCCAAGTTTTTCATCTTCGGGTGTTGCTCAAAACGTTTCCGGATGCTCCGGCCTCACCGATCTCTGCACGGAAAATGTTGGGTTTGGGGAGCCGAGTGGCTGCCGGGACCGGATTTCAGGGGATTCTGCCGAATGCAAAAAATTGCTAGGAAAGAAGGGAACGATATGATGATATCATATACGGTATAAATATATGTATATCTATATATGTATTTATTCAATGTGAAAGATCATAATATGTTATATATATTACATGTGATATCTAACATTTCACCAATCTGGATGATATACGAAAAGTTCAGAGTTTCTTGCCATCAACTCAATGCATCAGGTGGGGAAAGCCAGCCTTGAAACAACACCTGGGTGGTGGCAAACTTGCTCATCATCTATGGCTGGCATGGGGGTCATCTAGGACGTTTGTTTTTAAAAAAAACCTTGCTACTCCAAAAGGAATCTGAAAATCAATCCGTGTATCCGATAGAGTATATAACCATCTGAACCACAATTTTCGGATTCTACCAGCAAAAAAAATCCAGCTCCTGTGGGTTGTTGATCTATCTCTAAGTTGACAATTCTTAGCTGACAGAATCTTGTTTGCAGAAATCTCAGGTGTGGAAGCTCATCTGGAGTCCAATGACTTCAATATCTTTGTTTGCAAAGATGCTTTTACATAATTCCAATCCTGAAGATTTTTCAAGATCCAAGATCTATCAAGAGATATTGCTTAAAGATGATTTAAGAAAAGGTTTCTTCATCAAACGCCGGCGATTTTCTGGGCTTCCTTGCCACCTTCTCTGGGCTTTGCAGGCTCCGATTTCGTTGGAAAATCATTGTGGACTGATTGTGGTGGAACAAAGGACTAGGGGAAGAGAATGCGGAAACATATATCTACAGTTGTATATGTATAGTTGGCTGTGATTACGGCATGCAATTCATTTTCTGTACCACTATTTACCATCATGATACCCCTGTACTATATATCTACAATACATATGTAATCTAAGAAAATAGACACATAACATCACATAACCATATCACGGATTGGTATACAATCTTTCTCTCTCTCTCTCTCTCTCTCTCTCTCTCTCTCTCTCTCTCTCCCTGGCGCCATCTGTCGTGGTAGGGAGGAGCTTGCCATGACCATATGCTACCCGGTATTTCTAGAAGTTGACCAGTCTGCAGGATGACAATGCCAGACTTATCATAAATGAATTCGCAAGACATCCGTGCTCAACATCTGCATTGCCCTTCACAATCGCTTTTCATGAAATGCCGACGCAGTTTGGGACCATGACTGATGGATGACCATACAAATTCATGGCCGAAATCCTACAAATGATTTTTCTCGAGTGGTACAGGACTTCAAGTCATCACCAGCAAAGGTCGGGTGCCGGACGCTCCAGACTCCGGAACCTGATTTTTGTGTTGCTGAGTTCGGCCAAACACATCTTGATTCATTTACATAGATCCTTCCGAAAATATCAGAAAAACCAACCTGGTTTTTCAGCACGTGTTTGTTTCATCTTTTTCAACAACGGCTGAGAAATTGGGAAGCTCTCTACAAATCAACTTCAAGCATTCCGGACACCGAATCCACCAGCAAAAGGATAGCTTGCGAAGGATGTAAGGATGTCTAATAAGACTATGGCCAGAGCTGGGCGACCAGCAAGGTAAGGCTTTTGTGACCCGCAGTACCCCTAGTGATGCTACAAGACTATCCTGGTCATCCTGGTCCCTTTCAAGATGCTGGAAGCATTCTGTTTTTGGAACATAGTCAGTTCATGTCATGTTGGTCAAATCTTACTTGAAGGTCGTCGGAGGCCTTTTGTTGCCCAAGTGACCCAAAGGAAGTGTCGGTTTGGCCTGCTATTCAAGCAGGTTATGAGCCACAAACGTCTAAGCTATGGAAAGGGCTAAGTCAGTGCCTCCTGAAGTTAGCCCCTTTTGGAGTGAAAAGGCTGTTGGGCCCGGGAACTACCACCAGTACCTCAGGAAGATGGTGATTTGGACGAACCCCCTTTTTCGGGTTTGAAGAGGGATAAGAAGTCTAGATCAAGGAGTCCTAGGCTCTTGAGAGATGGTAGTGGGCGTAGTGGTCATAGAGTGGTTGGGTCGCCCCCAAGCAACTGGAGAACTCCTCAGGCACCTGCTAGTGTGAAGGTAGCAGGTGGTGATCGTTGGAGGAAATCAAAGACTGTGGGTGAGCCTTCGGAAGGTGCGTTGCAGAGAGAAATCGAGAAGTCCATGGTGGAGCATCTGGCTTTGGAAAATCGGCAGCTGCGTGAGGAGCTGGCGAAGGTGAAGCAGGATGCGAATGGATCACAGCAGTCGTGGTCTGAAGTGAGTGTGGCAGAAGGTCGTCAGTCTGAAGGAAGAATGCCTATGTCAGCAGGCAGTGCAAAGACTGAGAGCCGGGAGCCTGGAGGAGATGAGAAGAGAAGCGTAAGTGTAGAAAGGAGAGCTGATGAACCTGAGGCTCAGAGGTTCACACCAGGTGATAAATCCTGAGATGCTGGCGATGCAATCAGCGTTTGTGAACCAAGGTCCATCTAGACTGAGTGGACAGTCACTTGCAGACTCCGAAATCTTGTCAGCACGTTGGAACAGAGCTTTAGAGAAATGGTACCTCATTTTTGCTAGATTTTTGTGAGAAGGTTTTGAACATCCCGCATGTTGCAACCACCATCACACCAAAGGCAATGAACATTTGCGAACTAGCAAACTCCAGGAGACGTGAGAAGCGCCAGGCTAGAGTGTTAAGTGTGGCAGAGGTTGCATCGCTGGAAGATTTCTTGTCCAATGAGCGTAATCTTATAGTAGATAGATTTGCTGCGGTTGTTTCCTTTTCGCACTTTACTCTAGAAGCAGATGGTCTGACCTTCGTTGTGTGTTGGTAAAACTCCCTGTGTCCTGGAATTTGTAAAAGTAGCAAGACTGGCCGACAGGCCTCTTGAGCATTTGGACCAAGTCCCGTTGCTGCCAGCCCCCACTGAGGAAGGACAATGGACCGACAGGTCAACCAGCACTCTTGAGGGAAAGAAGTGGCTGCTCAGTATTTTGCGCAGAGCCCTTAGACAGGACCCAGACGCCACCACCATTCACTGCTTGAAAAGCACGGCACTTAGTTGGGCAGGCAAGGTGGGCCTCAGTGCTGAAGTCAGACAAATTCTAGGACATCACAGCACAGGAAAGAAATCACATGAAATATACAACAGGGATCTTTCAGCTGACCCCCTTCGACAGTTTGATTTGCTTCTGCAGCGTATTCGCACAGGAGCTTCTTGCCGGACTCATCTAGATCTGGCATGATAACATCAACGGCAAACGAAGATCCTAAAGATGTCCATAGACCGGATCCAACTGTTGACGAATCCTCAGAAAGTAGTTCAACAGACTCTTCCAGTGAGGACGAGTCGCTAGGGTCAGACCAATACCCATTTTTTTTGCTGTACGCTGCTTGCGTGCCACGAAGGTCGCCGGCGGAGCCCTTCAGTCAGCGAAATGGGTGAAAAGACGGACTTCCTAACTTTTCAACTTAATTGCAAAAACATTCAACAAATTAATCAACAATGCAAACAAACTAATTAAAGCCAAGGTGGAGTGTTGTCAAGGAAGGAGACCCTGGCGGAGACGGTCGAATAATGGAGCCGTACCCGTCCGTTGCACGAATGTCATGGGGGTTTCGAGATACCACAGACAGAAAGTGCATTGGTACGGGTACTCAACGCATTCGACGTACTGATAGTTGATAACGATAAAACCACGAATGACAAAGTGAGTCCGGTGAGACAAACTCGCCTGGCAGAACTAACGCATGCCTGTTGGTCGGAGAGCGCAAGCAACTTGACCAACCCAGGACTTGGTGAAACGTGTGAAACGTACCGTCGCAGCAACCTCAGAGTCCACTCAGCTTCCTCTCAGTAGTTCTTCTCCAGGATGTAGTGAGGCCCAGCCAGACAACAAGTGAAGGAGCACCAAAGGGTGTCGGAGTAGAAGCACAGCCAGTAATCCGACTAAGCGAGAAGATCCGAGGATTGAGCCAAAATGGCTACGGAGGGTCAAACCAATACCCAGACACTGTGTATGATCCCATTTTGCAGAAAGAATCTTGGAACCCAGATTTTTGCATGTGTAAACGCAGCAGGACACAAGTCGTTACACCTGCTGGCTGAAGACACCACTGCACGGTCTTTCAGCTGTGGATTGAAGCTCTCGAAGCAGTATATGGAAGTTGAAACCAGCAGGTTCCTTGAGTTTCGCAAGTGCAAGAGGTGCGCCACAGCCAAACCCACAAAAGACGTGGGTGTCTTGGCAAGTGCCCTCAAGAAGCAGCGACTTGAGTCGACATGAGCGTAAAAAGAGGTTTTCTGACATGCATGCAATGGGTCAGCAGCATTGCACATTTGATAATCAGTTCACATGTCGGTTTTTACATTTCTTTTAACCGCAGATCGTCTTCAGTCAATATGGAGACTTCACTGGAGTCAGTGAACGCCCTCAAGAGCAAGGCGCTGGAGGTAGCACTCTCCCGAGAAGAAGCAAATGCCCTTACGCCTTACGCGAAATGGAGTCACGTCCCTGGCAAGGCTGGCTTTTGCAGCATGCCATCCAGGGCAAACACCTGCCGAGGCTCAAATCGAGCCGCTTCTGCAACCCATTGATCTGAATCCAGGCAACGTTGCATCCCTGAAGAGGTTGCTTTTCGAAGCTCAGACGCTTGTGTGCAATGAAGTGAAAATCAAAGCAAATAATAAAGAAGATGCACCGACCAATTTTGCACCATCAGAACGGGAAGCCAGAATTCAACAGCAAAAAGACAGGCTTTCTGGGTTGCGTTTCCGTGGAGAAGAGTGTGCCCATTGTTCGTGTGACATTGCACTCACTATGTTGGAGAAAGACACTGGTCTATTTAGGCCCAGAAAAGTTTCCCACACGCAGAAACGAGTTGCAGTTGAAGAAACCTGGCAAAGAAATCACTATTGACGATCGTGAAAGAGAAACCAGCCGACTTCACATGCTCCATAAACACCGAGTTGGAGGTAGCAAATGCCTTTCGTAGGAGAGCTCTTGCATTCGATCTCGTAGGTTACAGGTTCATACAACATCATGACAAGTTATCACGCAGGCCTCCACACTCCTCCGTCTCCGCGCTGTTCACCAATCACCATTCAGCAGATCCTCAGGGCCGATAGGGCGGCTTTCATTTTCCTTGCAGAGCGCATGACGTCGCTCAAAAGAGACGCCATGCATAGGATCCCAATGGACCATTCATTGCCAAACGTGCTTGGACAGCCTACAGTAGCTTTCCACTTGCTGCCTCTTGCCGGTGCAGCAGCAAAGGCAGCTTCTGACAGCCAGTTTGAGAACTTTGGGATTGGTTGACAGCGTTGGCATTGACTGCACCATGCCGAGTCGCTTGAATGGTCTCATTCTCAAATTATACGAAAGTTAGGCACGCAAATCCTGTTACCTCCAGCTCTACTTAGCAAGCAACAAGACAGTCCCAAACTACCACAGCGGATCGTCAATCCTTTTCGCGCCACACAGGCACACCAAACAAGGTCAGTTCTGTTCACCTAGCCTTTACTAGTGACAGCTGCTGTTAACTTCAGTTAACTTCTTGTGAAAACCTTGAAGCCACATGACGGTCATACAGCTTCGTTTCGGAAACTCGATTCCCAGACTTTAGAAATCAATTTCGGGTTTCACAACTTCAAATAAAATCTATCTTCATAGATCGTTTCAAATCTAGAAACCAAAAACATCCAAGTCACCCAAGAGACAGGAGAAATACCCAAAACAGTGTTTTAGATATCTCTCCCCCGTCAGACACCAACTCTTTCAACAAGCCATCTGATCGAGAACCGAGTATCAAAACACTCAAATCCCAAAAGACACAAAAGGGGGAAACCTTCGGGTACAACCAGATTTCTCCAGCCCTTAGAATGACATCAAACATAGACACAAAGTCTAACAAATGATTCTTCTCCAACTACATCTGATGTAGTTGGTGCAAAACGTTCAACTACATGGCAAAAGCTACATCCATATGCAGCACTAGTGAAAAACAACTTCCAGCTACACCACAATGCAGCGTCCAGCGAAAACAACTTCCAGATATCGAAATAACCGCTCACCAGTACAAAACTGTTTGCATTCACCAATGAAAATAAAAAAGCAAATTCCAATCACAGAATAACCACGACAGTTAAATGGGTGAGTTGTTGCGATTGCTTCATGCTGCCAGACGCTCCGGCGTCCTTGGTCAAATCATGGACAGCATGGCAGTGAAGCAGCCTGGTACAATGAGCGATGCTGCCAAGCGTCGTAAGAATGAACCAGAGGAGTTCGCTCAGAATGGGATGCAACGGTTGGGCGATCTTCGGACAGTCCGGCCATTGACAACCAGGCCAGGTATGTGACTGAGAGTGTTTTTTTTTCTCCGTACTGCTCAGATGGGATCTTCTTGGCTCCCTAATAATTTGTCATGGGATGATTGGTATGCGGGGGTCTACGCCTTGCCAACGGTGTGGCCTGAGGCTTCCATGTTGGAAGATGACTATTTGCGCAAAGTTGCTGGCTATGACTTTCATCTCCTGAGGAAGAAGTATGATGTCCAGAGCATGTGGGGCGACCTGGATCCGATGCCGACTCTTGAAGAGCCAGCTTGAGACCCGGAAGCGCCTGGGCTGGTATTTTCCCGCTGAGCGTGAAGAGCGGCTTTTTACAAACAAGTCGAATCGGGCAGGGGGTGACATGAAAGAGGCATTGCGTACTGATGGAAACATTGCGGTGTGGCAGGCTTTGACTACCACTGAGAACCAGCTTCGGCAGCTGCGCCAACCTGCTCTAGTGTCTGTGATTACCAAGCCAGCTTCATCTGAAGGTGAAAATGAGAGGCGATTTGGTCGACAGGTTGCATCGTATGACTGGTAGATTGGTATCGAACCTCAACCGCAGCTTTGTCTGAAAGGGCTGGGAACTCAACAGTTGATCCTACTTCTGAGGGAGAAATGCCCGAGTCTGTTCCACTAGCTACTCCTGGAGACCATATCTCTTGAGGGAGAAATGTCGGAGCCTTTCGAGGATGAAAGAAATTAGGTGTTCAAAGGAGAGCACTTGTAGACAGTTTTTGGATTTGAGTCTTTGACCTGAACGTTGATGTGAAAGGTAAAAGAGTCCATTTGCATTTGAACTGAGACCGCTTCTTTGAGTTGTTTCAACTTGGAAACATGTTTCTTGATCTTAGTATCGTTTGCTTTTCAGTAATGGAGACTGTGATTTCTCTCGAGATAACGAGCTTATTCGTGACGATGAGTTTGAGATGAAAACCCAGATCCAAAATTTTCTTGATAATAAAGTTCATGAGTGGGAATTTAGTGTCACCACACCTTTCTGGTGCGACCACTATTTCCGTCTTTTGAGAAGGCATTTCTCTTTACAGCTGAGAATCCTGGAGAAGAACCTGTTTGGGTGCCATTGTCGTACGATTCGACCATCGCCGAGTGTTTGAATCTGGCTCAGTCGCACTCGTTTGACACGCTACCGTATCCGAGTCCGTCTCAATCCAGATAGGACAGTCGGAAATTGTGGCAACTCTTGAGTGGGGTTGGAAAGATCCAGCGTAGTTGTTCCAAAGACAGCTTGAAACTGATGAACTGACTTTGTCATCATTGGGGTAGTTGTTTTTGTTGTTCAACAAGCCAAGACAGGGCTAGAAGAACATACTTGCAGTTCAAGCAACATCACAAGTTACTTCCTGAAGCAAAACAGCAACAATAAACAAACTACACATCCATCATATCATACCTGTGCAAGACACCGGCAAAAGCTTGGGGTATTGGGATCATTTTTACCTGAGAGGACCTCCACCGCGAATTTCCAAACCCTGAACCCTAAACTCAAGGTTTGCACAGTTCAGGATAACTTTAGATGACTTCAAGTCAAGCTCAGACTTCACAGAGATCACTTCTTTTTAAGCACTCTGCCTTTCAAAAACCATCCCCCTTGAGAAGAGTCTTGAGCTCTTAATGAAAAGAACTCGAAAAGTCTGAGGGGTAAACAACAACAACAAACATCTTGTTATGTTACCCAGGAACTTATGTTAGCATCTTAGTGTGGTTGCGAGCTTAGCAGATTGGCCTGGAACTTAAAGTTACCATTGCTTGGAGCTTAGTCTGAGAAAGTTTGGCCGAACTACAAGAAGGGGTGTGAAATTTGGGTTCTCTAGGTGTAGTTCTCTCTTGTGATGGATTGAGGGAGTGCTGACTTGGTGTTTCTCTGTTTTGTTTGTTTTAACCAGAAGACAACCACTGCGTGTAAAGTCAGTTTAGGCTCTCGAGTAGTTTTAGCTGAGTTTAGTCTTTAGGAGACTTGAATGTGTTTAGCTGAAGTTTGCTTGATAGTGTTTCACTTAGCGTTTTTGCTGGGTAACCACTTAATGTGGTAAACTCGACCTCGTAGTGAAAAAGGTCTGCATCTTTCGTGCGTTTTTCTTTTTTCTTTTTTGTCTCTTCCTCTCTTCTTTCTCTCTTCCTCTCCGTTCCCTTTGCCTTGTTCTTCTTCTCTGCTCTCTTCTCCTTCATTTTCTCTTGGCACGTTCTTTGGCAGGGGCGGCTATTTATTTTCCCATTCTTTTTATGTTGTTCCCCTTCTTTGAGGATTCATTTATTGTACGTTCCATGTTGACGCATTCCCGTATGGTACGACTCAGTTACTTGTTTGAGTTTTTTTACGTGTCAATTTCTGCATTGGTGAGCATTTTTTTCTTGGTTCCTAAAAGCACCCCGACAACTAGCAGCATGAAGCTAGTCCTTGCCCTGGCAGTGTTGGTTTGCCATGCTGTAGCCATGGACGACTCTTTGCGCCAGCAGGCGCAGCGTGCTTTGCAAGTGGCTTTGAATTTTGCTGAAAGGTCGCTTGACCATATCGTTCCTCCACCTCAGCAGAGTTTGCAAGTGTCCGAGCCTGCACCTTTGGTTCCTGTACAGGCTTCCTCTGCTCCGGTTGGAGCTGGTTTGGGCCATGGTCACCCCATCACTTGTCCAGTGCCTCGGCCTGGGCGCCGAATTTCTGGCAATCGTGGTACACCATCGTTTGGCTCTATGGATGGTCCAAGCCCCAGCCCCCGATGCGGATGACTCCTCCAAGTCGTCCTCGTCACTTTGGTGCCAGCGGTGGAATTTCCTTCGCGTCAGGTTCGACATAGGAGTAGAGAAAGGACACCTCGTCGTTCAAGGGCTCCGGCGGACAGTCGTCCTGGTGGAAGGCGAAGGCCAGTCCCCCCAGTGAATCAACGGCCTGTGTGGCAGGGTAGTGCTGCTACCGGCACTACTGAAACTTCTTCTGGTCGGCCTGTCTTCCGCGGGGTGCCTTCCACTCCAAATGGACGACGGCGTCGGCGGCCCTCGGAACGTGGGGCTAGATCGCCTTTG
>DF239196.1:251640-272413 GCA_000507305.1 Breviolum minutum Mf 1.05b.01 | reverse complement strand
ACAACAACAACAACAACAACGACAACGACAACGACAACGACAACAACAACAACAACAACAACAACACCAACAGCAACAACAACAACAACAGCAACAGCAACAACAACAACAACAACAACAGTCAACAACTTCGATCATCATCCAGTTAGTAGGTGGTTAGTAACCCCCGTTTTTAAGCCATGGAAAGGCCATGTGGAAGGGGTCCCACAACCCTTATTAGAGGACTTACCAACCATTGTTGAAAGCCACTTACTAAATCGACAAAATCGGATGATGCTCCAACAACAGACGCCAGCAGGAAGGTGTAGAAATCTTACTGGAGCCAATTTGGTTACCCTTTTCTTTCCTTTGAGGCGAGACGGCCATCGCATTGCGTGTGCCTTCTGTGGCGATGCAGCTTCAAGTAGAACCCATCATGGCCGTTTGCGAGGTTCCAAATTTCATACTAACATGGTTTGCGATGAACGTCCCTCTGGTTTTTTTCCCAAACAGCAGGTTTAGGGGGCTTAAAGTAGTGTTAATCCACATCCTTTTGTTTTTGTGATGTTTCTGTTTAAGGGGCACGGAATGTAGCAAATCCTGAAAAACCTTTGGGGTGCAATTTTGCTAGGGTCGATCAACTCCCATGTTTCGCTGTGGTGAAAACCTCATCACCCCACTCGGTATATACACACCAAAAAAAATTGTCATGGGTGGATTTTGAGAATCTCATTTCAGTTTTTTGTTGAACAAATTGTTTTGGGAATCCAAATGACGTTCAGGAAATGTTTTGGATGTTTAGGGTTGGATGAGTGGATGAGTTTGAATCGAAGATGATTGTCTAGTACACCAAAGGTTCCTTAGGACTGAAACATCTACCAATCCATTTGAGTTTAAAAAGCAGTTACATTGTTCAGTCAATATTCCAGTGTAATGGAGCATATCTAAGTGTATGGTAGACTAGGCAAGGTTTTCTCCCAGACATACTGTATCCCAAAGATTCAAAGTGACCCTATCCCCGATCGTTGGAGGTCACTGTGTCACTTAACTATCCCCCAAAACTTCACGCTTTGCCAGGTCTTTGTTTGGGTTTCGGATGATTTCCGGCTGTTTTTAGAGTTGCAAGGTGTGATTATCTCACAATCAGTTATATTTCCTAGCTGGTGGTTGCAAATATTTCAGATGGGCGGTTCAACCACCAACCAGTTATTAAGGTTAATGTCCATCAACTTTGCCAATAAAACCAGCAATCCAGTTGCGTAAAGATGGTACACTAGGTTTTCCAGGAAGGACTTATAAGGGGATCATTAAGCGAGAATGATGGTATACAGATCGAGGTAGCCGCCTAGGAACTATCCCCCATATCCCCGTTTCCCGTTTGGTGCTTGAGTTTTGAGAAGTTTTCATTTTGGTCAGTTTTGGTGTTAGTGCCGCACTGATTTGTATTTTTTGGTGTTTGTTTTTTTGGGGGGCTGTTTTTCAAAGATTTGCAATATTTTTTCGAAGATATTTTTGGATTGATGCGTCATTTCAAAATGATTTGGAGATGTTTGGGATATGTTTTCCAAGGTATCTTTTCTGAATGTTCCTTACTTTTGTTTGTTGGGACAGGTCTTACTTCATTTGATCAAGGGTGGCATGACCTATTCAGAGCTCAACGAAAGTGATTCGTCTCCTACTGCAGAGGCTGGCTGAACATGACATTTTTTCCGAGCTGAGAACGATTCAGACAAAGTTGTAAAGCAGTAAAACATGCCTATGTGCTCCATGTATGGAATATTTACCAACATTTACCATAGATTTATGCCATTCATGTAGATAGATTTTCTCTACATGGAGCATATGGGATAGTTATTTGTTCACATAATGTTGCTTGAAGGACCCTGTTTGACGAGAGACATATACAAATCGTTTTCGCTCGTGTTTGACTTCAGGAATTCTCAAAGTTGTTGAAGCAATGCTTCCTGTTGGTTGGTATCCTTCAAAAGGTTGGTTTCCTGCGAGATCGCACACATGCTGTCAGATTGAATGTAGGTTTTGAACCTCCAAACCGTACTTTCGCCACCCAAAAAATTCAACCCCGATTCAAGCAGGAAAAATTCCGCAAGGGTGTGGGGTTTACGCCCATGGTCTTTTTGTTGGGCTACTGGGGGTTGAAAACCACCAGGCCAGTGTTCTTCATGTTAACTAAAAAATGGTGCTTTCAGTAAGGGGAAAACCCATTTCCTCCGAAAGATGTCAATAAAATGGTGGAAATTATGAAATTCGAAGTTTTCCCAGAGGGGTTTGATTTTTGTCAAGGCCTCCAATTCTTTTTTGGTGATCAGCATTTCAATTTTGTATATATATAGATATAGAAATATATGTATATAAAGTATTTAACCAGATGTACAGAGTTTTATTCATCCCACCCCTAAGAATTATGGGATCTCAAAACTGGTTTCTTTTGGAGATCCGAGGAATTTAATTATAGCGAATTCATTCACCCCTCCGAATTGGAGGGTCCAATGATTCTTAGGATGTGTATGAAGTTAGTTCTATGACTTATGTACAATGAACAAATGGGGTTACACTACCTCGTTACAAAAGAATTGCAATATAGCGATTTTTAAGGATCCCCAGTAACCAACCAGATTGTTTGTTGTTTCTATCAATTTCAGGTAGGATTTACCGAAAAAATACCACCATAGGTGAATATACCCATGATGTACCAATGTACAAGGCGGGCCCAAAAACCAGTTATCAGTGAAATTGAGAAGTGGAGTTATGACCCCTATATTGGATAACCATAGTGACCATAGGGGTTCTTGCTACACCCAACTTAACTAGGCCTTGCTTGTACCGCTGATTTTCTCGTTCCTGCGGGAGGTGGAATCGGCCATTACTTGGTCTACTCCGCAAGCGGGTGGAGCTGGAGCTGCAGGTAGCAACGGGAGCCTCAGACAGTCATGTTGAGCAATGGAAAAAAAGGGCCCTCGGTTCGTATAGGGTAAATATATACATATATATGGTGATGAAATCCTACCACATTTAAACGGTGGATTATTTTATGAACCTGGGTTGTTTAGGGTTTATAGGGGGTGGGGTACTACACAGTTAAATGGGGATTCTAATAAACTATAAACCGAATCCCTATGAAACAACCAGGATTCAATGGAAAGTAAGGCGTTTTTTTTTTTCGGCTCGTGTGGGAGGCCGGAATGCACCAACAAAGGGAATCCAAAATTTGTGGCACCTGAGCCCATAGGATCAATGGGACGATTGTACCTTAGACAAAGGCAAGCTAGATTGCATAGCGCATGGCGTGATGAAGTGGCTGCGGGCCGGCATGACGGGAGTCTTGATGCACTTCTATCAATGGAATTGCCGGAAGGCTTTGTCTGCTCACAGAACCTGCGAGATACCATGTGCAAGTTTGTGCCAAGGATCAAGAACTTGTTGCTGCGAGGTGCAGGGGAGCGCTGAGCTGAGTCGCCCCCAAGTTGGCGGAGAGCTTCGCAGACCTCTTGGAGTCTGAGCTTGCCGGTTACGAAGCGTGGTACAGTGACCTGGTGAAGCGCCATGATGAAAGGAAAAGAATGAGATGATACCATCACATACCCAATGTGCGCCATGTAACTGCGAATGTTTACCTACTAATTTACCATAATTTTAAAGCCCTTCACGTAGGCAAATATATACCATAAGATTGCATATTTATCTATCCCCAAGGACCCACTCACCTTCTGAGAATGGTAGTGAAACCTACTATGCTGAGGAGGTGATTGAACATCCCAATCATTATGTGAGAAGATGACTGGATGCCTAGGGTATAGATTTACCATAAACATCAATCATTTCCCTGCATTGATATATTTTGCATTCCTAAAAAGTCTGACCATTCATGTAGGTTTGCTTATGCAAATGACTGGGATTCTGGATATGATAGGTAAATGGTAGCTAAATAGTACGTCAATATTGCGGTGGTTGATGTTTTTTGTTTATACCTACAGGACTGCGTGAAAACCTGGATTGGTTTAAGGTGATGAATACCTAAAAACCATATAGATCCACCATTGATGTGCAAGAAGTGCACGCATGGGAAGTGATTTTCGATTATTTCCCATCATATACTGATCCATGGGACTATTGTATCGTTACCGATCCATGACAAGGTTGATGTTTATGGTACATTAGTATGGTAGATATTCATACCTTTTCGGTCCCATGGGAATCCGTATTCAAGGTTTGAGTGAAGTCATACTCCCATTGATAAGGGATTGATAAGGGTCTTTATATTCCCATGATTTACGCATTTCTAAGGGTTGGATCACCCAGACCCCTTATGCATCGTCATCGTTAAACGATGATCAGGTCTGGACTTCCAAGAGCAGTTGTTGAGCCGAAAGAAGCTCAACATTTTGACCTTTACTTTGACTTTGCTTCAATGTGGAGTCCCTTGACTTCTTCTTGGATGTCCCGTTGGCAGTTAGTAAAAGGTCAGTAAGTGGTTTAATAACCAACTTTTAAATGGGGTATATTGGGGTTATAACCCACTTACTCACCATTTACTGAGTCCCTGGGACTTCCAAGTTGAAAGATTTTTTTGGGGGCCAAAATGGGTTTGGAAAAATCGAGATTTTTTGAGGGGGAACCAGTTTGCAAAAAAAGTTCGCCATAAATCAAGGGACCAGTGTACCAATGGTATTTATTGTATTCTCTAGGGGTTCGTCGGAATGACCCACTATATAGGGCTTATATAGGGATTGCTCATAGGGGGCCCACGTTGGGACCGGGGTACATCCCTGCCTATCCCCTGAAATCAAGGGGATGAATCAAAGGGGAATGGGGCCGAGAATCCTGGAGTTTGATAGGAAATCTGACAGATCTGACAGACTTTTGCTGTAGGGAATCTAAGAAACCTATGTTGTAGGGCAGGCATTTGAAGGCATATTCATGGAAAAAAAAGGTGTAGCAGCGGCTCCAAGTCAACAGAAGAAACCATGGAAAAAATGTATCCCAAAAAAAATCTGCAGGGTAAAATTCTGGAAGGTTGAACAAAAATGTGTTCGGTTTGGATTCCTGTTCTGGAAGTTCGCGCCAAGAAAAATCTCTTTGAGAACCGCTTGAAGCCGAGCAAACAGAGGTGATACGGGTTGCCGAAAAAAGCTACCATCACTCCAAAAGGAAGGGATTGTTTTGCAACCAACAGTTCGTTGTTTGGTAGCGGGTATCTAGGTTGCGCATCTTTTTGCTAATATACGGGATTTAGCATTACTCGTTTCTGTAAGATGTGGCTGGTTGGTGTTTCAAGCATGGTGGCCCAGTCGCAAGATTCCAAAGCGTAAAAAACACAATAACAGATCCCTGAAATTTGATAAAACAGTAGCAACTGGGATATATCCACTGACTATTTAGAAGACAACGGTTCTTGTCATATGCAAGTTGCCGCATATGATCACTGGCACCCAAGTGCAATTTCAGAGCAAGCGATGACACCAAGAAACATGGAAGATCCAACCAATGATGCACGGCGCTTGCAGTGCAAATGGCTATTCAACTTCGCAGTCGTGCCTTGTAGCCGACGAATGGAATGTGCCAATTCACTATTACCACAACATCGGCAATGAGCCAGGGGTGGCGCTAGTACCAAAAAGCAAGCTCTTGCAGAAGTAATTCAACGCGCTGGTTACACTGGAAACCCGGTCGCAATTCCGATCACCCAGGAACCGGACAACTTTGGGCAATGGCCGACTCGGGCAATCGAGTCAACGCAACGGTCCGCAGTTTTTTGGTCCAATTCGGTTTCGGTGAACAATACACCAAATCATGAGGAGAATGCCCAAAAATTGGTCCGGCGATGAGACTAGCTCCTGGGAGCGGACCTGGAAATTATGATAGGACATTCAAATTTGAATCACCTTCAACTTTCATCCAAATGAATTCCCACCACGGATCCATGGGACTTTTATCACATGCACCTGTTCAGGCAGTTCACAAAAAAGTCACACAAAATCCACCTACGGCGTCATCAGTGTTCACCTCTTCGGCCCCTCCGAGGCCACTTTGTGCTTAGGAAACAACGCCGCGCAGTTGGAGGTGCGCGGAAGTTACGCGCGCAACGAACAAATGGGTGCAGAAATATCGGGGTGATTCTCTGGTGCGAAGAGTGATTTAACAGTGGTTGAATATGCAATTATGAGTTGAACTCCAAAAAGGATCCTTGGACGAACGCAAAAAGAGTTGGTTCGAAGTATCTTCCAACAATGCAGGAAGTGGGTTGCTTCCATTTATTTTTGTTGTTTTCCGTGGCCTTCACAGATTTGAATTCACTTGGATGTTTTCCTTGGGTGTCTTTCCCCTGGGATGAGATTTTCACCATGAAGAACACACCGTTTTAGGGGGAATATGTTTGAAACATGTTCCAATTCCAACGATTTTTTCAGCAAATCTAAAATTTTGTGGTTGATTGAAGTTGATTGCATCCAAGTATTAGACATCCAAGACCTGCCGTGTTTTAGTTCATATTCATGATTCGCATTTTGGGCTCTGCCTAAACACTGTTTCACTGTGGATAATGACCGTTATGTAACAGGGTTCTCTTCGTAAAGTTTAGCATGTTGTTGACCCACTGTTAAAGCGTATAATCCCAACAATTGTCCTTAAGTGTATCTTTGTGCCTCTCAACGATTGAAAGTGAGTGAAGATGAATAAGGGACACTTTCCGTCTCCAGCAAATGATTCAAAATTCCAAGACTGAATGTATCACCTAAATCACTGGAGTTTCTAGGTGGTGGTTTCAAATATTCTTTATTTTCACCCCTACTTGGGGATGATTCCCATTTTGACTCATGTTTTTCAAATGGGTTGAAACCACCAACTAGGTTTTGTTTGGTTTTCGAATCTTCCAAGCCTTACAATCCTCACCTCATCCCTCAAAAGTGTTTATGTGGAAGACCCATACCTACACCCAGCGAAATGCAGATTCAAAACCAACCCCTCTACTAGAGGGCCCATTCGGTGATTCTTAGATTAAAAAACATCTCAGAATGAAAAATCGCGGAATCTTATCCAAATTTATCTGGGTGGTGGTTTCACATATTTGGGGAAATGATCCAATTTGACTACTATTTTTCAGACGGGTGGAGGAAAACCACCAACCAGTTATTATTTTTGGCAAAACGGATTTTTCACCACGGAAGATTGCGATGCCAGGCATTTGACTTTGTCTTCACCATGGACATCATTTCATCCTTGGATAGCTTCAGGTGTGGGCCAACAGGTTGGATTTTTAGGTCGGCAAATTTCATCGCAACCTTTTCCAAGCCGCCGGGAAGTTGGGAATTCCCCAAATTCGTGGTTTAAGAAGGGAATCTCCCCAAAATGCTCGAAACATTCAGGTTGATGAATTATAGGAAAGCTTTGCCCGGAAGAATGGCCAGTGGCCAGTTCACAGTTTTGTTTTTAAAAAAGGCCTGAGAATGTAAAGAAGAATGCTCCTTTGTGGAGGGGTTTGAACCGGTATTTTGCAGGGGTGTATGAAGATTCTTAGGGTGTAGAAAATTTTGGGAAACTGCTTGGCGGTTCATGGTAGTGGTCGTATCTAGTTTGTAAGTTGGGTTATAGATGACCCTATCTAGGGAACTTGCAAACCAACTTGCAGGTAACAACCATTCTTTGATGGTAGATTCTATATATATATATATATATGTTTTCTACGAGGATTTCCATGTGGCTGTTTCCAAAAATAGGGGTACTCCCAAATTCAAAATGGATGGTTTATAATGGAAAACCTTATTAAAATGGATGATTTGGGGGTAGCACCATTTAATGAAACACCCATTTCCATGTGAAAATCTCCGTGGGTTTTCTGCGTTGGAGCTTCGTTCGTTGATTCGTTTTCCAGATGGCGATGTCTGTCCGAGCTTGGCCTTCATGAAGGCGTCCATGAAGGTGGGGGGTTGGGTTGGGCCTGGGTGGTTCAACAGATCCTTAAAGGTAGCTTCATGGGAATACTTTTCTTGTTAAATAACCCCCTTGGAAACCCCAAGGCCAACCATTTTTTAAATGGATGTTTCAATTGGATGATGAACCAAATCATTCCATAAAAAAATTGTTGTTTAACCAAACATCCATTTATGAATGTTTGTTTGGGGGTTACAGGCCCTTAATAAAGAAAGGAATTGAATGCGCGCCTTCGTGGGTTCGGCAGTTGGCAAGTCGTTGTGATTCGGACCGGTTGTGACAGGTTTCGTTTAAATATTTACTAATTTTCACCCTTTTCCTTGGGGAAATGATTAAATGGGGTGTTATTTCACCCCAGTTACCAAGGTATTTTTCGGCCATTGATAGGGGCCCCATTTCACCCAATTTTCTTGTGGATTTACAGTCCCGAAAAGTGCTGGAACGCAAAGTCATGAGGATTTGGAATATATATTGGTGAAAATCTCAGGTTTGAAATTGGAGGATCATCCCAGGACTTGGATACGTGGTGATCGGATCACCCATCTATTTCAGCCAAAAAAAGGCCCCATTTGGAAGGGGTCCCGCGACCCGATCCTCAGAGGATGAAACCGATCACCATGGTTATCAACCACTTACTAAATGGGATGATCCTCCAAGTACCTTCATGGGAATCTTATTGTTAATAGCTCTTAATAAGGCCTTTATTTTTTGAGGGGTTCCAGCCATGCAACTTTGAAAACTGGAAGCCAACTAAATGAAGATTTGGTTTGGATGAACACAGGGTTGAGGAAATGGATTATGAATCAAGATCTAGGTGGTGGTTTCAAAGAATCAAAATGTTTTCCATGAAACTTTTGTTTTAAGGTTACTTTTTACGTTGTACCATGGGATTCACCACCATGAAACAACCAAAATTTGGGAGCATATGTTTCCAAGCATCAAACAAGCAAATCTAGGGTATGACTCCTCGACTTTGCTAGTTTTCAATTTGATGATATTTTGTTCCCAATGGCTGGGGAAAAAAACACCAACTAGAAGATGCAATACCCTCTCTGAAACACCTGAAAATAGGCCGAAACCCAATAGGAAAGGATCGTATTCCAGCCATCCATTTTTAGGTGCTATGTATTATTTTAAGTGAGGGTAACTTCCCGCGACACCCACCAAGTGGAATCACGCATCAGCCCCAAGCCTGGTTATTTGTTGTAAATAGCGGATGAAATACTACCCACTTTTATATGTATTATTTGATAAGCCGCTATAAGGATCTCGTCATGAACCAAATTAATATAACCCATATAGAATCCATGAGACTGGTATATTTACCCAACCCTTTCCACAGAAATCGACCATTCATGGACCGGCAAATCATGGTAAATACACCATACATTATTGATCCTACAAGGTGGGCCCCTATCAGTTGCAAGTGGAGTTATAGAACCCCTAAATGGCGGAACATACATGGGTAACTGGGGTGTGAAACACCCTACTGTATGGATTATTTCCTGAAAAATTGGGGGGGGATTTCAAGATTCACATCCCAAAAGCCGAGCTTTTGGGATGTATACCCATGAGGGATTGATTTATCTGCGACTTCACACGACCGGTAAGCTACCCCCAAAAGGGTAGCGGCTTTTTAAGGAAGGAAAATCCCCCGAAAATTTCCAGGGAAACCTCTAGGTTGGTGATTTTTTTGAATTTGGCCAGATGAATGAAATCTACAAAATTTCAGCATTCAATCGGAATGACCCTTCTTTACCAACCATTTAGAAAGCCTGATTCTGGGATCTTCCAAGGATTTTTAAAATTTCAATGATTCACCTGGGCTGTGCTTAGTTAGTGATGAGAATTCCTCAGCTTTCTGGAATGACATTTTTCCGATCCTAAATGTTGAGCAAAGGATCGCAAAAAGGTGGGTGGGGGGTGTTTCGCAGCAAGCAGATACAAGATGGGGCCCCCTAACTACGATAAGGGGATGTATCCCTATAGTGGGAAACCCATTTTTCAACCATGGTTTTTCATAGGGTTTGCTGGGGTTATAACTACCTTACAACGGCCCGGGGGGCCCTTCTTGTAGATAGGGATTTTATGAAATCTAAAACGATATTCCTGGCAATTCTGCGTTTACATGACCTTTTCAGGATGGTGAGTGAAAACGTGACCCGTTAAACTCAATGGTTAGTCGCGACCAACCCAACATAACTCGGGGATCAAAAAACATCACGGCTTGAATCACCTGGTCCTTAGGAATTCCCGTTTCTAAATCCAACCAAGAATTTCCTGTCGATTTCAATGATGAGTGTCAGCATTTTTCTCCAGAAAAATCCTGACGATCGTTGAAACGTGTTATATGGTTATACAGTGCTGTGGAGATTTGATGGTTGCAGCCTGGTGCAACGATGAAACTTCACCGCAATCAAGTTTGGTGCAGCAGCAACAGGTGCCTCTGGCATAGGTTCCTGCTGCAATAACAGATGCTGCGGAGATGGGATTTGATGGTCGTCTAGCCTGAGGCAATGATGAAACTTCACCGC
Source organism: Breviolum minutum Mf 1.05b.01 (assembly GCA_000507305.1). NCBI lineage: Eukaryota > Dinophyceae > Suessiales > Symbiodiniaceae > Breviolum > Breviolum minutum. Next base: position 261,956 of record DF239196.1, on the reverse strand, counting down.
AATCAAGGCTGATGCTGCGCAGCAACAAGGGCCAAGAAACAAGTCTTTGCCCGCCAATTCAATTCCTGGCAGTGAAGGTCCGAGTCCTGTCACGATATATGTGACGGGACGACCATTGACGTACAGATGGTGCGAGGCATACTTTGGTGGCATTGTGAATTGCCAGGCCATTGAGAAACTTGTCAGCATTGCTACACATGTTTTTCAGATGTCAGCCTGGGCTGCACCGTCCCAGATGCCGCGCGGTTGGGATTTGAATTGTATAGCCTGATGCAATGATGGAACTTCCCCGCACTCAAGTCTCGTGCTGCAGCTCCAACCCAGTGCTTGAGCCAATCATTGGTTTTCAGCCACAGCATCCAACCAGCCGCCGCCATTTTGTAGAGGTTAGTTTTTGAGTTTCAAGCTATACGTTTGGTCTACCTCCTACACATAAGGATTCCCTAGTAAGGTCATTTTGAAGCTGGTAGGTGGTGGTTTCAAAGTTTTTTTTAATGTTTACCTTTACCTGGAGAAATGATCAAATTTGACTGGCGCATATCTTTCAAATGGGTTGGTTGAAACCAGCAACTAGACAAGGATTCCTTTGAAAGAAAAAAACATGTTTTCGGTGGCTTCCAGGTATTTGATGCTTAGGGTAAATGGTTTAAGGTTGAGAATTTCCATGATTCAGATTTCCCTACTTAAAACAATAGTCGATTTGCTTTAGTTTTAGTGTACCGGTCTATCATCATCCAAAAGAACGTTCACCATTTTTCCATCAGAGGCTTCCTGACTTCCACGATAGTACTGGATATATGCACCTTCTGACCCATCCCCCTTTACCCCAAAACAACAACAAAAGATACATTCCAGCAATGACAAATGGAGATGTATTTCCTATTGCAAGGGTATATTCCAGCCAGCTATGTGATCGTTTACCAGAGGGTACACCTTGAAGTTTTGCAGATCCAATCGAGCAATGAAAACAAAAACGGCTTGTTTAGGGTACATAGGGGATGAAATACTACCCAGTCATGTGTGGATTATTTCATAAACCATGACATAAGGATCCCCCTTTTGAACAACCAGTATAATCGAAAGTAAGAGATTTTTTTCATGGCTCACTTGTTCATAACCAAAGGTCCTATTGGAATAGTATATATTTACCGGCCCTTTTTTCGTGGCTCAACTCGACTCAAACTCATCGGAGGTATGACCCTTAAAGCGGTGTGTTTACAACGACTTTTTGGACTTGAGCTTGGTAAAGCCACACTCTTATGGAGTAGCCTAGGCCAGGGTTGGGGAGGAGGATCATGATGAGGAGGAGGATGGTGATGATGATGGTGATGATGATGGTGATGATGATGATGATGATGATGATGATGATGATGATGATGATGATGATGATGATGATGATGTGAGGCTGCGAGTAGATCCTGGCGGGTATGGCATGGCTTTGGGCATGTTTGAAGTGAAACAGGAGCTTTGAAAAGCAATGAGGAAAAAACAAACATTCCTGGAAAATGGACCATGATATCATTGATATTTGTCATGTACATATACTGGGGGTCCAAAGACCATGAAATAAATAGTCTTTTGGAAAAGACCAATGCGACCACTATTTTAGAGTTCTTTCATCAACAATTCCAGGGTAGACTACTATTCTTCAATGGTCGGCTTGATTTCATCCCTGTCCGGTTTTTTGAGCCCGAGAGGTTCGGAAGATCGTCCCATCACACTGATCGCCTTGGGTGAAGACCACAGAACGGGGTCACCCTCTGTGACATTCCGGTGGAAGGCGGGCAAGCATTGAGGGGGAGATTCGTGCAACCCTCCAAATACTTCTGGAGGTTCGGTGTTTTAGTAGTATATCCCACTACGGATCCATGGGGCTGGTCTATTCACTTACATGAAAACCCTCAAAATCAACCATTCATGTAGGTAAACCACATACATGGATCCTATGGGTATCAGTATATCTGATGTATCTGGGTGGTGGTTTCAAATATTATTTTCATACCTGTTTGGGGAAAGGATCCAATTTGACGAGCATATTGTTCAAGGGGGTTGAAACCACCAACTAGTATATTCTTGTGGCTAAATGCCGTTTACAGCAGTGGCAAAGATGGTGAGCAATCAGATCTCACTCAGATATGACTCATTATTAAGGATACTGTTGTGGTTTCAAGATTTGTTGGAATTAGTTTTATCTGGAAACTTGGGGAAATAAGGGAAATGATTTCCGATTTCACTATATTTCATATCATGTTGTTGAATTGAGTAGTAAGAACCAAAAAGCCCACCAACCAGAGATATAAAGCCTCAGATAGGTTCGGAATAGATGGATATATCTACTTTTGTTTGTTTTTGTTGGTGACGTTTTACGGATTCGATCCCACGGGATTCATCACCATGAAAAACCCATCAATTTAAGAGGATTATGTCTGTGAGATGTTTCCAACCACCAAACATGTGCAAATCTGAGCCAATTAGCCCATAGAATCCATGGGATTTGTCCTTTTTTTTAATACATGAAAACCATACTGTTGATGCACCACCTGACATGTAATGAAGCCCTGTAAATCATGGGAATAATATGGAATAATTAGATATTTACCATTTCAACTGGTGAATTTACCGGATTTCTGGTTGCCATCAACTAGGCATTCAAAATTCAACTACCATTCATACGTGGGTGTTCCAAATGGCAATCTTCCCAATGGATCGGATCGCTTTGTCCAAACCTCAGATTGTACAGCTGAGAGGATATCCCACCTGAGCGTCCATGTGATGAAAGTCTTCAACCGATGGAAGGCGCAGATTGGTCATTCGGTTGGTGACGTGACGGTCCGGAGGTTGGTTGTTGCAATCGGATGGTTGGTTTGGTACAAGGTGGGCACGAAAAACCCTTGATCTTCTTGAAAGGAAATTCCTCTTCCAAATCAAAGATATTTTATGTTCACCCCAAAAATTGGGGAAATGATCCAATTTGACGAGCATTTTTTTAAATGGGTTGAAACCACCAATTAGAATCACTTTTTAGTTCGTTTTCGTGTTAGTAACCTGAATCATCCGGATGTCGTAAAGAATCTCACCCTGCAAGGTGGGCCCAAAAGATCCACTCGTTAGAAATGAGATCAGTTATAACTCCTATTTGTTGGATTTTTTTTCACCCCAGTGAAACCCATGTAGGGAGTATAGTATAACTAACCCCGATTTATAACGATCGAACGGGGTCCACCGAAAGTAGAGATGTCACAAAATTTACACCCCCGAAAACTGCGAAAAGAAACCTAAAGTCCTGAAGCCTTGGTAGACGATGATTTTCCGGATTTCATATCGAGGTGATGTTCCGGTGAACCAGCCGTTTTTTTTAAGGGGAGGATTCGGTTGGATTCACCCTCCCTGAAAGCAACATAGCCTCTTAGATGCTTGGAAGAGGATCCTTTCCTTTTTGGGGCCCGCCATTTTTTCAGGTGCAGTTCAAACTGCGAAGTGTTTGTTTGAAGGAGGGCATCTTCTGAAAGGGGGGTTTTGTTACTTTATCAAGGAAGGTCAATGGTCAATAATTTCATGTTCTGATGAGAGGTAAATCACCATGAAACATCACCATCTATAAGGGGAATAGTTGTGAGGAACCTTTTGCCGAGAATCGAATTCCTCCCAGAAGTGGTTGATGACCAAAAAAAACCTCTGGGTTAGTAGACCTAACCCCCCCGACCTGGGTGGATGCAATCGTCACCACCAAGATTACATCTTTAGGATCGGGAATCCCGGTCACTAAACCTTCTCATTTGCTACTGGAATCCTGGGCTAACCGGAGGTTATCTGGTTCCAGCAATTTTTACCTGGAAGTCCTACGGTCCTGAGTTTCTCTTTCGAATCTAAGCCGCCGAAAAAACCACCACCCAGGTCACTAGGCTACATTCGAGAAAGAAACTCAATGAGTGCCATCAAACGACTGTGTGCTTTTGCTGCAAAGGTACAATGACAGACTGATAGCCCAAATGAATGCGGAACGTGAGACGCCACGGTATCGATCACAAACAGGACGGCTCCACAAATGGAGAGAGCTGTCGGCACAAGCTTGCAAGGAGCTGGAACTTCCGCCAGCAGCTCCAGAGATATTGTGTGGAAGACGCCTTGAAACAAAGAGAGTGATCACAGAGACAAGGGTAGATCCAACCTATGGTTTTTTATAGGTTTTTTTGATTTTTTCAAACGACATCCCAATACAGCCTACGATCACCTGACGAAACTTTTTGGGGGGGCCTCTACACACGCCGGCTTCAGGCCCCAATTGTGAAAAAGGATTTCGAACTTGTGGAAAAGGAATTGAAAAGGCCATGAAACTTTCAACAGCTTGGGATGAAAACCGCGGCTGGCCGGGCATTTGGAAGCGGATTGCTGCAGCAGTTGCACAAGTCACTGGGGATCGAGCTGTCTGCCCCAATGTTCCCTGCACATGTGATTTGAGCTCGACAGTGGCTATGTGACAGGATTGGTGAGATATCGCACGACTTTCTCAAAACATTGGAGTCCTCCAACTGGTTGACGTCCTCACGATATGTTGCTGGGAAAGTTTCAGGGAGGGTATACCGCCGGAACGAATGAAAAGTTTAAGACCTATATACCCTCCTTGAAACTAACAGCCAAAGCCCCTACAAATGGATGGTTGGAATACGATCCTTTCCTATTGGGTTTCGGCCTATTTTCAGGTGCTTTTACTGTTAGTTTCAGGGAGGGTAGGTGAGCCTTAAACTTTCACCCTGACCCAGCGGGTTTTTGGCCAACCTTATCCCTTCAAAGTTTGGGGGATGACGCAAAATTCAGTACGTGGATGTCCTGTTGGGAAGTGCTGGGATCAAAGGTGAACGGATCAGTGAGTTATATACCCCCCAATATATTCCGTTTGTAAGTAGGTGAAATAACCCATTGATCCTCACCATTTACCATTTACATCCATTCATCCTAACTTCCAACAGGACATCCAAGTAGGAAAAATTCTCAAGTTTAAACCTATCTATTTTATGCTCTGTTTCATGGCGTTTTTTTTCGCGTAAGTCACGTCCTCCGAAAAACCGCGAGGCTTCGGCTGAGCCAAAAACAACATCTCAAAAAAAGATGGGTGGCTTTCTGTCGCGGTCCACCAAAATCACATGAGCCATGAAAAAAACCTAGTTGTTTAGGGGTTTATAGGGGATTTTACTACCCAGTTGTATAGGGACTATAATAAACCATTATAAGGATCCCTATTAACCAACCAGTATAATGGAAAGTAGGAGGGTTTTTTTCGTGGCTCACATGGGGATACTGTGAGTGTGGTGAACTTGCCATCTTTGCACCCAGCCGGCTCTATTTTTCAAACGTGTTTTTCTGAGTAAGTAGGCCATATGCTCTACGGATGAAAGGTATATATATATATATATATATTTACCGACATTTTCCCCAAAACATCAGCCATTCATGTAGGTAAATATACCGTCCATGGATACTACTGCCAATAGAAGAAATCCAAAGGCCAACCACCTGGGATGTTTTTTGTTCACCCTGTAAATAATGGGGGTAAACTACCAACCTCCATTTTTGTGGGGTAAATATTCCAGTCCCATTCAGCATTTGGGTACATATGTCAACTTTCTAGGGGTGGCAATTTCTATCCGTTGGGGAGCTATCAGATGCGCAATCTGGCAGCAAAATGAGCTTTCCAGGTCCCCAAAATGGTGCTGTATTTTCAAGAAAATTCCAAAACAATGTGTTTTAAAATGATTTGGGTTGTTGCCCAAGCATGTTTTTCTTTGAAACTGCGGATAACTGTGATGTTTTTCAACGAGGGCCATCGCGGCATTCGCATTCACCGTTTTCATCAAACCGGTCCAAATTTTCCACCGGCCTTGCATCAGGCTGCTTCCTTTCAGTGAAGCTGTGCGTTGTCATCGAGGCGTTTCAACGCTTGGTGGACATGGTCGGGGGACCTAAGGACAGCCACAAGACTTGCGCCACCGAAAGTTGACATACCCAGATGCTCCATGGGACTGGAATATTTACCTATGATACTGTTGATGGCAACAAGAAATCCGGTAAACTCACCAGCTGATATGGTTAATATGCCATTATTTACTGGGTTTTATGAGCCAGGTGGTGCAGGGTTTCTTCCATCAACAGCATGGCTTACTTTATGGTACATGTAGGTAGGTATTCCCTACATGGAGCATATGGGATAGATACTAAAAAGAAGGTTTGGCAAAGGTGACTCCTTTGAAATACGGTGATTTTCAAGATTTATGGTTTTTTAAAGGAATGATATCATCGGTGCAACCTTTTTGTGTTTAACATAGAAAATCCATTCCTTGTTGGATAGCTACTTTATGTATGTTTTTCCTGAAAGAATGGCTGTTCAACATGAGAACTCTTCCCCACAACAATTGTTCAACAATGTTGACAAGAATGCCCTTTCAAATCAATCACCCTCAATTCTCCCCTTGACCTACTTAACTATAGGGACTTTAATCAAACACCCCGTTTTTATTATTGTGTCTGTTTATTTGGTGATTTTATACGGTATACATATTCTACCATGGTAAAACAAAACATGAAAAAAACCTACCATTTTGGGATAATATGTTTGGATGTTTGATTCCAAGCATCAACCATGCAGCAAATCCAAGACTTTTTTGGCATAGAAATGAGGTCGTAACCCCAACATGTAACCCCAAACCCATCTAGTTGGTGGTTTCAAACATTTTTTTTATTTTCACCGCGAAACTTGGGGAAATGATCCAATTTGACGTGCATATTTTTCAGGTGGGTTGAAACCACCAACTAGCCATATTTGGCAACGTTAGCCAACAACACAAGGACATCTGGCCAGAAGTGTACCTATTGTAGGTCAGAAACTTCGATTGGAGGTTCGGAGAGACTTTCCTTCCCCCTCCATGACCATAGGGCTTACCCTCCAGGGAACTAACATATCCCATCAAAAATGGCATATTTGAAGATGATGTTCCTTTTCCCCAGGTAGGATATGTTAATTCCCTGGAGGGTAATGAAACACCCCCCTTTTGTTCGGACCCTGCAGGTCACCACCGTTGTGATGCCCTTCGTAGAGCTTTTAGAGCCTCCACCATTTGCAGTTGGATGGTGCCGCATTCGCATGCATGATCTGACCATTGAAATTCCAGAGGCCGGTTACCGGTTGGGAGTTTGTGATACACCCCGTAAATTTAACATAGCCCCTAAAAATAGGCAATCCCAAAATGAAACTCATCTTCCAACCATCATTTTTCAGGGGCTATGTTAAATTTTGGGGGTGTATTTTTGTTGTACCATCCTAAAGTTTAATATGGTGAAAATTAAGCCCCTGGAATAGGAGATGCCGAACTTGGTTTCACCATCATTCTTAAAGTTCCATGTTAAACTTGGGGGAGGGTAAGTGACTTCAGAGAATGCCCAATATTTACTCTGTTTGGATGTCCCAGGAAGTTAGTTAGTAAAATAGGTTTGGATCAGTGGGTTATTCCACCCATTTAGAAACCATTGATCCTAACTTCCGACGGGACATCCAAGTGGGGTCCAAACACCATAGCTATAACTTTTGGAAAAGTTGCTGATTTTAGTAGGGTGTTTTTTTTCATCAACCATTCCAGGGTAGACTATGATTTTTCATGGTCGTTTCCTTGACTTCCAGGGTTTGTACATAAGTCATCCAGGAGAAAAAGGAAAGGAATCAAAACCCAGATGCTCCATGTACACCCGCGAAGATTAACATAGAACCTGAAAATGGTGAATTGGAAGGTGTTTTTCCTTTTCCAGGGGTGTATTCTCAGGTTCCATGTTAATCTTCCAGGGTGTATGGATTATTTACCAAGCCACGATTTCGAAGAAAAATGGTAACGGCCTTCACTGGGAATGGCTGCCGGGTAAATATTCCCATCCCTCCTTCCGCGCATCTGAGAAATGCCAAAAATGGCCATGGGAACTTGTGCATTCTTTCTGGTCAAATTAGCTCGCGACCGAAAACACGAGTTTTCACCCTTAAATGGTGGCTTAGTAAGGGAAATGGGACCCCTTATTTCAGGGAAACCATCCGGTTGGTGAAATATTATCTATAATTTGGCCAGAATTCTTTGGTTGCTGTTTGGTTGCTTGGATGACAAGGCAATCTGTTGAGCGATCGTGATTGGCCAAAAAAGAAGACCCATTTAGGAAGTCCGTGAAATACCCCAAATACTAAACTAGGTGGTGGTTTCAAATGTTGTTTGATAGTTGTTTAATATCCACCCCTACTTGGGGAAATCATCCAATTTGACGTGCATATTTTTCAGATGGGGTTGGTTCAACCACCAACCTTGTAAACCATTCATTCACTTAGCAAATTTTGTTGATATTCCCTGCAGTCCGCACTTCGTCCTTTGTCGGTTTTGCATCGTTTTCGGTTGGTACCCTGTGCTTTTTTTGGGGGGAAAGCAGTGGAGGTGTTGGTTAACTCTCGCAGGGCTACTTGGAGGAGGTACTGTACGATTCTTGTTGGACAAGTTTTTTCCCACCCCAAAACCTCTGGGGAAGATGATCTCAATTAACGAGCATTTCTTCATTGGGTGAGGAAAAAAGTCCACCACCTAGGTGCTCCATGTAAAGAATGTTTACTTACATTTGCCTTGAAATTTATGGTAAATGCATGCAACTATTCCATACATGGGGGGCGCATATGGGTAACAGGGTAACAGTATCCTTGTTTATAGAGATTGTGAAATCGCCCATGATATCAATCCCATGAAATCCCCTTTTTAACCAACCCAGGATTTCATCTGAATATGGAATCTTCGCTATGTGCTGTTTCCTCCTGACTAAAAAGGAAGTTCCTGTTTGTTGCGGGTGAAATTTTTGGATGTTCGGTCTTGGCGCAAAAAAAAAGGTACCTTTGGCAAAAGCTTTGCCAATGACGTTCTCTATACCTTCTTTGCTCTTAAGCAGCTTGGAAGGTTTAGGTCATCTCTTCACGTGCTTGGATACCTTACCTTCCAGGTCTGGAAACGAAAAAAAACTTGGGAAGAAAAAAAACGTGGGAGGCTCGTGGAAATTTTGCGAGCAGTTATCAGTTTACATCAGTTGTCCCTACTTAGGTGATACTACCCAGATCTGAAAGTCATCATGAGGATTCAGAGGAAAGAATGAGCCAGAAGTTCATTGTAATGCAACCTAGGGGGCCGCACGTACGTTTTGGGGTAATGTAACAAGGGTGTTGAACACTGCTGAAAAAACAATGCTTCCTTATCTTCCAGGCGCAAGGTCGCTTCAGAATTCTATCTTCTGAGGAAAGGGGGAGGCATGTGAAAAGCAGACAAAGATTCAAGACAACTTATGCAGAACCTAAAGGTACTTGGATGTCCCGTTGGAAGGTGGAAGTTAGGATCAATGGTTCGGTTAGTAAAAATGGGTTGTTTCACCTCACCTACGTATGAATGAGGTAATTTGAGGTTATAAATACCCATTGATCCTAACCTTTGATCCTAACTTCCTGGGACATTATCCAAGTACTACCCCTGGACTAAAAGAAGGGACAATGATGGTTGAAAATCCAGCCACCTGCGGCCTCTTTTCCTGGCGGCATTGGCGGGTTTACCCGGAAAAAAAAACTCATGAATTATTGCATTAGTCTGGTCAAATTAGCTCGCGACCTCACACGACCGGTTTCCCCCAAATGGTGCTTTAGTAAGGGAAATGGGACCCCTTATTTCAGGGAAACCTAGGTTGGTGAAATATTATAAATGTGGCCAGATTGGTGTTTGTCTGAAGTATGACGGTGACGGATTCTCCCAGAAGATGGTTCCGGACAAGGGATATTGTTCCTTATTGAACAATGGAAATCCGAGTTCGTTACGAAGAAATTCCACCCAGATCTTGTGATAAAACATTCCCATGATTTTGAAGATAGATCTCCGAAACCTATGAATGTTGGTAGAGAAAAGATACACCAAGTGATACTTCATAGAATAGATATAATCTTTCTCCCTTTTCCATTGGTGGCTACACTCCAGTAAACAAGCATTGCAATCAGCCATAGACCGTGAATGATAACCGTGAATGATAGATACCAGTAGTGCCCGGACAAGCCGGGGGCGGAAGTTTCCAAAAGGAAAAGAACTATATAGCACAGAAAGAATTTGCCTATAGAATGTGCGCAAGGGGACCGACCAGCGCGATGCCCAAATCATTTCTTTGCTGTGAACGAGCCTTCTGCCGTTCCATGGTGGTGATGTTTTGTGCTTTGAAGTGAAGTGTTTTGATGTCTTGATGTCTGTTGCGGGGTCAGGTCATGTGATGGTCACGTCATT